>JARVJO010000155.1:11676327-11699444 GCA_031762555.1 Cynodonichthys magdalenae
CCCCCCCCCCCCCACACACACACACACACATATCATGTGACCCTCTCACACAAATGGTACCATCTCTGTTTCCTTGTTTGGATGACGAGCTGAATGTTGGCGAGAGGGTGAGGAATCAAAGAGTTGAAATCAGAGCGTCATGCAGTGTCTCTGCCCTGCTGACGACGACGAGCATCAGAACATTGGTGGCGCAAACGGATGCACCCAGAATTGACCTTTGGGATTATTGTGGTGAGGAAGAGGGGCGGGGCTTGTGTTCTGCAACACCTGCTAGCAAAGACAGGTAACTTATTAACCGCCTGCAAGGAGCAAAGCGTTTACATCACCTTGGCCTGCTGCAGAAAAAGAGTAAGAAAAAAAAAAAAGTTCTTTTGTTTCACTTTGACCTTTTGACTACTTGACAGGCATTATAAAAAAATCACCGAAAGTGTTCATTTTTATCACATAAAGAGCAAGAGTCCAGGGTGCTGTAAACACAGAGGCACAGTGACGATCGACACGCGGCTGAATCACATGCAGACAATCAGCTCTTGGCTGGCTTTGCTTTGGTAGTGGTTGGCAGCGAGGCGGTGGTTTTCTCTCTGACCATCAACACACAGTAAACATGGAGCCGCTGGACGAGTACCACTCTCCATTTGACTTTGACCAAGGAGTCAACAGCAGCTTCCTCTACCTCTCCCCTGCTGACAGCGACACGCCGCCCAGCTCACCAGCTGTCAGAACAAGAGGTAATCACATGAAGGAAAGGGAGAGGCTGGGTGGAGGGTGTGTATTTGTGTGTGTGTGTTTGTGAGACATGAGGACAAAACATGGGTTTGGTTCATTGAACATAAAGAATTTGGGGGAACAGGTTATTTTTGTAGTCGTTTTGTTTTCAGACAAAAGTTGTACAAGTTATGTAACCTGCCTTGATCTGGGACTTTCTTTGTTTTTAACCTTTAACCTCCTCTTCATGTAGTTCTTTGATCGAATTGCTGAATGAGTTTATAAACACTATGAGTTAATTATACTGCCTTTGGGAGGTCCGCTGTAGCCTAACAATCTCACAACACCACATATTTGTGCTGAGAGCTTTTTGTTTGCTGAAATGTCTTGGCTAAGTTTCAGAGTTTCTTTTTCTTCTTCACATATATGGAAGAGGTGTACAGAGTTTCACATTGTTGACCGTTTGGAGGACTGGGTGTGTTTGGTTCTGGACATGACAGGTTGACGGACTCTCTTCACTGTATGTGCTTCTTGTTGGTTCGTTGATGTGGCCTGATAAAAGTGACTTTGAATTCATATCTGAATCTTACCTGCTGCTGTAGCCAAGCCTTAATTTACCTTTTGTTGAAACCAACTCAGAGTGTGTGAATAAACATGGTCTAAAGCAGCACTCAGACTGTACAAAGCCTGGTAAACACCCCTGCAGTTTGCTACAGTGATGAGGTGTTTTTCTTCACGTGGTAATTAGGTGATCCTCCTTCTGTAGCTTTGTTGTTTTTGGGGGGGATGCTGCACTTCATTTACAGTTTGCTTTATAGCAATGAAACTTATCCTCTCTACAGATGTTTTTTTTTTTACAGGACAGACTGCAGTCTGCTTATATTTTAACACGTTTCAGCTGTGTCACCATCACATTATTAGCCAACCTGTTCCTGGCAAATGTCTTTTCTCGTTGTAAAAACTTCTGCCTGACATGTCAAAGCTTATAGCTCCAGACAGACATGGTTCCTGCAGGAACAAGTCATGACACCATAGTCTTTCTAAGAAGTTTGGAGTTTTTTTTTTTTTTTTTAACTAGAAGGGTTTGAAAAAGTTGCACAATAAACAGGCTTTTTAAAAATGTACCCTGGCTGCACATAATTGAAAACTTGTGCCTAGGCCAAAATAATTTTAGCTTTCCTTTTGGTTTCATCACTAGAAACTAACTATGCAATATTTTTATAGATTTCTCACCTGATTTTACATAATGGTTAATGGGCAACTTCATTATCAGTGAAACTGTCATTTCAGCTCACCACAATCATGTATTCAGAATTGTCAGTAAACATTTAAAATCCAAAGCATGATTTCTCTCACAAGTCTTCTGTACCTTTTTAAGTAAGGAAAAAAAGTCAGAGCAACTCTATTTTCTGTCATTTCCTCACTGCAGATCTGTTCAGGGGCACAAAACCTTGACCGCACTTGACCCACACAAATACAGACACAAAAACAGTAACGTGGCTCAGCGCACCCAACGGTCCGGTCCTGACCAACACAATGCCACACGGGTGTGATGCGAATAAACACAGTGCATCTGTTCAACATAAGACCCACTGTGCACAATGGGACACGCACACAATGTCTCATTTTTGACTGATTCAAATTGCAAAAGGTCAATAAAAAATAAAAACTTCGACAAACATTATTTAGTGTCTGCAGTTTTAACCATTAGAGTCTGCCTCCTTATTTCTGTCTGCCTCCTTTACAAGAGGAGGAGAAGAGATGAAGGCATGACACAGCGTCAGCTGTCAATCACAATGTTAAAAAATAAATTAATTCAAACAGGGTTTAGTTCAGAATGTAATGGAAATTATGCCAAAGAAACAGAAATGGGTGAGGTCGGTGAAAGGTGATTTTCATAAAGAAATTTATAGTTATTTTTTATTCTTTCATGAAAGGGAACAAAACATGAAGCGATACCGACTGTAAAAATGATTCACACAAGAAACCCACAGCTCCCAAAGCTGCCTGTCAATCTATAGACACATTTTCCTCAAACTCAAAGATGACTGCCAGGCTGATAAATTAGTAACCAGCGGCTAACAGTTACCTGTGGTTGTGAGCTGCAGGCTGAGCAGGACTCCTGGGGGGTTGTAGCTGCAGAGCTGGAGTCAGAAAAGCTAGCTTTGTCTGCAGGAGCAGGAGGACTGATACTCCCAGGCTCAGGTGCTGTGACATTTCTACTTTCTACTCCATAAACGTTTGGATGAGATTTAACTGTTTAATAGTCCGCTCACTCATTTTTAGTTAGTTTCAAAGCACAGTCACATTTGGCTCATGGAAAAAGCACCAGACCAGCTGCCAAGTAAGCAAAAGTAAACTAACCAATTCAATTTTAGTTTAGGACATAGGTGTGCCCACACCCACAAACAGAAAGAGAACGTACAGGACGTTTGGCTCAAAGGATAACTTCTTATTTAATTTTGTCCACAACTTTGGAAATAATTAAGTAGAAAAAGTAATTAAAGTCAAATAATTATAATAAAATATGTTTTTAACTCAAAGGAAAATCTCAAGGTTTGCACAGTTCATACATTCGTATAGCTGCAGGCGTCACTGGATCTGTTAGCTACAGAGTTAGATGATCATCGAGCAGAAAGGAAGTGAGCTTTACCCTGAGGGGCTTTGTGTGTGTGTGTGTGTGTGTGTGTGTGTGTGTTCCCTCGCCCCTTCAGCATTTTTTTTTAACTCACCACCGCTCCTTTAAGGCTTACACTCACTGAATGCAGAACTTCTTCTCAACTCACTGACTGTTTATGGTTGTTGGGATCACAGAACTTTAAATAACAAAAACTCAAACAAGGATTTTAAAGAAAACCATATCAGAGAGATGTGCAACCGTGATGTTTTCCTGCATTAGTTTAAGCAAAATTGTTTAAAGTGGCTCTGGATCATCGTCACTGACTGTTGAATTACCAGGAAGTAAAAAAAAGTGAAAATGTGAGTTTATGTCAACTGTTAACGTCGTTGCAAAAATAAAAGTATCATTGCTCACCACAAGTATTGCTAATATCGTGCATAATAACTACACCTTAGCCTTACTTAATCATTAATAAATGGTTAGCTGACTGGGACAAATAGTAACGTTATTCAATTTACTGTACTTACATGTATGTAAATACTGATCTAAGTTTCACACCATGTGTCAGACATGTATTAATGGTAGAGAATATTTTTATTGACTAATCCTGCAGTGCATTGGTAATTAAGGCAGTTGCTCATAGTTAAATATTTCTGTGAACCCTTCTAAAGTAAAGACTATTTGTTTTATTTTTGTTTATTAATGTAGACAAAACCCTTCAAGTTCCTTTTCATCCATGAATATCTAACCAAAATCATAGTCCATTCAAACATTCTCTAACCATTAATACAGGTCTAACACACGGTGTGAAAGAACATTTACACACAGAATAGTTAATTCATGAGTTATTAAGCATGAATAAACAATAAAAATGTTGGTTTTAGACATAATTAGCCTTTAAAGCGTTAATAAATGTGATAATTTATAGCTTATTAAACATGAATCATCCCTAATTAATGATGTTTTCAATGTTAATTAACCATTTATTAATAATTAAATAAGTCAAAACAAGGAGTAGTTATAAAGTGATCCAGTGATTCCAGTTGATTTTTATTAATTTCATCTTAAACGTAGATGCCTTTAAAAATTTTCATAAGTTTGTATAAGTTGTCTAAAATGTTATAGTGTATCAGGGCCTTAATAGGAGGTGTTCTGTCGCACCGGCTCATCTTTTCACATAAATACCAATCTGTTGCCTGCAGGAGCTCCTTGTGCATCTCTAGAGTCCAGCTGCAACATGTTCTCTGCTTGTGACACTGAGCTTCATGTTTTCTCTCATTTATCACAATAGGTGTGACTCTTCTTCCTCTGATGTAACACAGTATTAGCATCAACTTCCTTTTTTTTTTTTATTTTTACTTCTTCCCTCTGAGTGCAGTTTTATTCAGTTATTTGGTTTCCTCTTTTCATGATCTAACAATGTTTCTTCTTGTTTTAGTTCCTTTTAAATGTTCTGGATTACAGACAGAATGTTTCTGTAAAATGGACGCTGTACAACGTCTAAATCAGACGTCTGAAACTGTAACAAACAGCTGCACGTTTTAGCTGAGAGGAACCCCGTGATGGTTTCAAAAACCAACAATCTTGTTGCTTGTTTCACTCGTTTCAACACAAAGAAGTTTGATTCAGTCCATCCTCGAAGCATCATGACTTTCCCTCTGAGGAGCGTTCATGTTTTAGTTTGTGTCCTCTGCAGGTTCCCAGGAGCATCCAGACTCCGCCCCCGAGTTCGGAGAGGATGCAGCGTCGTCCGTCGATCCGTCTCCTCTTCCTCCTGCCATGACAGAAGAGGAGCGTCAGGAGCTGCAAGAGGAGCTGGTCAAGGTCAGCAGGGATGAAACAATGAAAACACAGACATTTGCTTTTAGAAGACACTTAAACTCTGATTTTTCCCTTAATGATGCTAATTCTCTCAGATTTACTCCATCTTTGCCCCGAGCAAAACACATCTCTGCTGCTTTTACCAGATCTAGTTTACTTTAATCTAAACATCAGTTCCTCCTTCCTGTTGTTTTTATCCACAAGTTTATTAGAGTATTTCTTCCAAGGGTTTTCCAACATAAATATTTAGTTTTCAACCAGTAATTTGTATCTCAGATCCTAACGAGTTAAAACCACAGGTTTAGACATAATATAGTCATATTTAGAATTAACTGATTCAAGTTTTTGTGTTTTTATTTTTTGCTTTTTGCTTTATTTCAGGTAGAAGAGGAGATCCTGACTCTGTCTCAGGTGCTGGCAGCCAAAGAGAGGCGTGTGGCGGATATAAAGAGGAAACTGGGCATCTCACCACTGAATGAGCTGAAACAGAACATCACCAAAACATGGCAGGAGGTCACCACCTCCACTGCGTGAGTATTTCTGCTCTGTTACAAGAACTAGAGTTTGTTTGTTTTCTAGTTTTAAGCTTTGTGAAGCCTTTAAATTAGTCGTGTCGAGGACCTCAGTTTGGGTCTTTTTCTGATACTGAAACATTAGTGTGATTTTAAAACATTTCTTTTATTAATTCTCCACAGATGATTTGCTCCAATCTTACCTCCTTTTTTTGTCCATGTTTCAAGAATGTTTTTGTCTACATTTGAGACCCGTCAAAATAAAAGCCGTAACTCGTGACTGTTTAGTGAAAAGACTTTAGTCCTGAGATGACCTGTTTGTTTTAATTTTCCTCCTACATCGCAGGACCTGTGATGTGACTATTGCACACACAGTGATGGTGATGCTCAAGCGATATATTGTGAAGCTCTCTCTCCAAATTACTGATATTTTCTTAGTTTTTGCCCTTACTTGCGAAGTGGAAAAGGAAATTACATCATAGAGCATAAAAGTTTTATCAGTCCAAAGTAATGGGATGTTTTTGTGAGTATTTGATATTGATGCCTGTATTTGTATTGGGACACCACTACTTTAAAGTGTGCTTGTCCACCATCTACAGCTTATTCTTGAGTTGATGTCTGTCAGCCGTGTTCTGCTGTACGAGGAAGAAGATGTCAGAGCTGCTGACAGGTCGCCTGTGGCGGGTTGGAAACGGTCTGCTAGAGTTTATCCTTCAGGAAATGAGCAGCATTCTGATGTTCTCAGGCTTATTTTAAATGAAAAAGACATCAAGGTTTAGATTTGACCCTGATGTTTCTTTCCAGTCTTTGATCTCTTTGTTTTTTTGTTTTTTTTTAACGACACTCATATCCTCTCTTTCTGCCTCGTGTTTCAGCTACAAGAGGACGTCTGAAACTCTGTCTCAGGCCGGTCAGAAAGCTACAGCAGCGTTCTCCAACATGGGCTCAGCCATCAGCAGGAAGCTGGAGGATGTCAGGTGAGGTTATTCTTCATGTTTAACGGGTAGAAGAGATCTTGAGCTCAACCTCTTTAATGTTTTTACCACAAAAAATACACCTGATGAATTACATTTGTTCAATGTTTAGGTTAGGAGGCCTGGGACTGTTTAATACATTTAAATGGAAATCCTCATATTCTTCTGTCGGTGCGTGACGGCATAAAAGCTATAAACAGGAAGTCAGATTGTTTTTTCAGAATAAAGCCAGCTTTAATGGGCTCCTGCTAGCCTGTCAAGCTATTATTTTAGCGCACACAGACCAATAATGCCAGTAAGCTAACAGGATCACCTGACTTTTAAAGGTTTCCATCCATTTCTAACATGTTGAGGTAAAAGACTTTGTTAGATTCTTATGACAAACCCTTCAATCTTTGGAGAGATTTTTCTAATTATTCCACCAAACGATCTTCATCAGAGGCTGTAATGGTTGGAGTGTGTGTAAGTGTGTGTCTGTGGAACTGCAGCAGTCATTTTCTGTTGTTGATTTATAAGTGAAAACAGGATGTGATGTTTGCTAAATACCAACATTAAACAGTTACTAAAATGATTTAAAAACAGGCTCATATTGCTAATGATTTTTTTAAACACTCCTCTGTTAGTTTTATTTCTGTTTATTTTGTTGCATCTTCTCCAACTTTATGGAAAACGTTGCCAACATCAAATCCAATCAGATTCAACATTTGCTGCTTTTAATTTACTTTTTAATGACATTCAGTTTAAATATTTTGCACATCGTTCTGTTTATGAACTCACAAGCAGCAAACGCTCAAAACACTTATTTTCTCTTTCTCTCAGAAGCATAAATGAAACATCCAGCTCCTAATCTGTCTTCTGTTCCTACAACCTGCTTCTCTCTGGATTATTGAGCTGCTAACGAGATTATTAACCCCCTCAAAGCTGCTGTGTGCTGAGACATGCAGTCGATGAGTCTGAACTGATAAGAGTGTTGACTGTTTTGATGATCTGCTCTGCTTTAACGTTCCGATGACTAACACTCTGTTTCTCCCTCGTAATGCTGTCGGATAGTTTACAATCAGTGCAACGTTCAACTAGCATGCCTGTCATCAGGTAAGGAGAGCTCCTGGGAACGCAGCACGTAGAGTTACACACAGAGGAGACCCCACCATGTTTGAGTTAGTCTGCATGAAACAAAGAGGTCTGAGAGGAGCGTCTGCTATCAGCGACTCCGCAGCTTCAATAATCTCACTCAGCCAGGCGGCCGTTTGGTCAGGCTCGCAGAAATCTCATCAGAAGTTTGGAGATAAAAGGCGAGGCGGAGCAACACCCGGCGTGACAAACTGAGCAGCTGTTTTTAGCTCATCTGGTTGGGTGAGATTAATGAACCTGCTGAACATTCAATGATTAATCATTTTTGGCTGTTAGAACTTAGGTATGATTGTGATTTGGAACTTAAAAAAACAATCTGCTTTCTCTTTTCTTCCACTTCTAAATGTTTTTATTTCAGTTTTCAGGAAAAACATTTATTATGAGGTCACTTTCCTCCACTGGAAGTCAAAACTCTTTTTAAAGAGAAAACATTTAATCTGAATACTTTAATCCAGATTGTGTGTCAGATAAATGCAGTCACTCATGTTTCTTTTTTTTTTTTTGCTTTTCACAGGAATGCACCAACTTTTAAGTCATTTGAGGAGAAAGTCGAAACACTGAAGGTAACGTCTTAATAAGGTCTGAGCTGTAGAAATCCTTCAAAGGCTGGTTTATTTTTTTTTAAGAGTTGAAAGTTACGTGTAGATGGCCATTTGAATAACCTCAGTTTGGATAAACAGAGTCCAAAATGCATCACTGCCTTCTTAAAACAACCGAAATATCAAACATTTTATAACAATTAATGCTGGTCTTGTTTTATGTAGTTATTCAGGCAGAAATACTCCTACAGGAAGTGAACAAGGAAGCACTGGAAGCTAGCTGCCGTTTGTGCTTCTGTATTGTTTAAACATGATAGAAACCCACTTAAACTCAGACTAGCTGTTATTTGGTTAATCTGGTCAGAATTAAACTTTGTTTTTCCAAACCGAGGTCGCTCAAAGAGCTATCTACAACAGGTAAGATATTTGTTTATACCCTCTCCACAGAACTTCACATTTAAAATATCTGACTTCTGGCTGAATAGAAGATAAACTTTACTGTTTTTATATTAATGATTGGTCAGAATGAGGAGAAATATTGAGTCTATTGGAAATAAAAACTAAGTTGTGGTGTTTTTCACAGGTTGTGTATTTTGATATGGTTGTGAGGACATTTTCTCTGGTCCACAAGCAAAAAACTGTTATTGTTAGGCTGTAGAAATGTATGGAAGTTCCCGCAAAGATAGTAAATATGTGAATAAATCAGCTCATTTTCTGTGAAACAGGATAATTTAAGTAATTTCTCTCCTCAGACTAAGATCACGCCCCCCGGTGGTCCCGACAACTCAGACACCAGCGCTCCCCAGACCTCAGATTCCCTGATCGAGTCAGAGGACTCCCCCACCCAGGACACGCCGACGCACTGAGACTGACCCGCTGACCTTTTGACCGATTACCCCCCCCCCATCTCTGATGTGCCAGTTTCTCTGTCGAATGACTTCCAGCCTTCAGCGCTCTGATTGTTCGCTCTCTCCTCCCCGACACGCTCGCTCGCTTCTTTGCTTTTGGGGGAAACTGAAAGCCCAGGATGGGTCGGTGCGCGTGGTTTCATGTGCGCCGTGTTTATTAAGAGTCACAGCGTGGAGCGGAAACCCTCCTTCACGTTGAGCTGCTTCTTTTTTTTTTTTTTTTTTTTAAATCCATTTTTGTTGCATTTTGTTCTTGTCTGCCTTTGTTTAACCAGCCAAACACACTCTAGTATATATTTTTCTTTATTAAATTAACAATCAAGTGTAGAAAAAATTGCACAAATATATTAGAGAAGTATTTACGCTTATGTTTTCTTTATGTACGAACCAGATGTTTGTTTACAGCCATGTTTATGTTTGTTATAAAAACTGGTGTCATGTCTACAGTTTGGGGTTGTTCTTGGTTTGCTTTGGGTTTTTGTTGTCCTAAAACAATGAATGTATTCTTATTTTGTGTCATTTAAACACTGTGTAGCTGCAGCTCAGATTTATGGGTCAGATTCTCCACTGTGTGTCTGTGAAACTACTGATGAGCTTCAGATTAAACCCCCCCTCCTCCTTTGACAGAAAGTGGTCCCCTCGCTTAGAAAGCTCCAGGAAAACAGCCAAGATCAGCAGAGCAGTCAGAGCAAACAAGGCGTCAAGGTCCAGCCTTGACCCGAGGTGAGAACGAAATAAATGTTTCTCCTCGCAGCGGGCCAAGATCAATATTTAAACACTGGAGCTTTTGTTTCTGAGAGGGAAGTGACACCTACCTCCTCGTGGGTTACAGTATGAGGAAAAAACAGCTGCTGGATTGTAAAGTTACAGCATTTCCTGTGATGTTTCCTTTTTTGAAATCGAGGAAACTTTTGATTGTTGCGTCCTTATCGACCAAACACCTGCTCCTTACGTGAAGAGTAGAACCGTTAACTGCCTCATGCTGCTTTTTATTAATTTCTCAAAACGCCAAGCAAACACTTCGCTCTCTGGCTAATGTGCAACGTAAGAAACAAAAGGTAAAAACTAGCCTATTTGGACACATTTAAATTTACATGTAAATACTTTTCCTTCTGGATAAAAGCGGTGCAGGTCTGCCCCTGCTGGTGGACAGAAGGCTCAGCAGGATTCCACTCAGATATTCAGTGTCAAAATGTTTTCTTCATAGATTAATAATAATAAAATTTTTAACACAATCTATGACTTATTTTTGCTGAGAGAATTTTTATATATATATATTTTTGTTCTGCAGAGAAAACAAATAAAACACATTTAAACTGGACTCTGAAGTCATGTGGGAGGATTGTGTTTGTAAGTTTGTAAAATAAAAGTGTCACAAGGTTCTAAAAGCAAATAGAACAACTTTGAGCAGAAAAAGTGTCAGATTCAGCTGATTCAGGTACAATACCTCCGCTGAACACGTGAGGGCGCTAAAGAACAGAAATGACAGATTAGATTATTTTTATTTTTTTTGTTTCCCAGCAGACTGCCTGGAGCCAGGGCTGGCTGCTGCTCTCAAACTACTATGTTTACTGTCTGAAACAGTCTCTGCAGTAAAGTTTAGGTTATTTAAAAAAATAGATCCTAGTTTTATTTATGGCTTGGAGTTTTTGTGCAACAACCACAATTTAAAAGTATTTTAGCCCCCCTGCTTTTTTGGATGTTGGCTTTTTAAAACTTGCACAAAAAAAAAAACTTGCACAAGCTGAAGTCTTGCTTCAAGTTGTAGCAAATGAATCACAATTGCATAATTCTAAAAGACTTGTCAGAGAAGAGAAAGTTTAATTAGCTCCATAAGTTATTTTTTGTAATTAAAAATACTTAAATAAAAACAGTTATTGTGGAAGTTTTATAATTGTTGAATTAGATACTCTTTTTCTGAGCTTCTCTATGACCTAAGTTGACCTTTTTACTTCTGGTTCCTTGAAGTAGACCCAGTCTAAGCTGAATTCATATACCCGTTTCCCAAAAAAAAAGAAAACAAGTTGACAATCGTTAACAAAGAGCTGCCAAAATGTCTTTATTCAGTTATAACCAGATGCTGCAGAAACTTCTAGTCACATAAATCTCTTTGCAGAAAAGTCTAAACCAGTTTAACCAACGACGACAACAGCACCGGAACGCAAACATTTCATTTACAACAAGAAAGATGGCAGGTTTTTTTTTTCTTCCCATTTTTTTTTTAACGCACAGAGGAAAAAAAATAAAAACGTTACAGGTAACAGTCAGTGAGATTCTTCTCGTGAAAAACAAAAATCTTTTATATATCGATAGAATCCATTTGATAATATTGTAAAGAATATAGAACACTGAAGGTGCGATAGAATATACATTTTATGTGAGAGAACAGCTATTTATCATCTATATATTGCGGTTATTGTGCGTGGTGGGTTGTGTTAATAAAGACAAACTCAGTGTGTGACACTGGCAGCTGTATGTGTGTGAATTATGGAGAAGCAGACTGGTTTAAATGTGCAGAAGAACATTCAGTTCCAACATGGCTTTGTGTGTGTGTGAGGTTCAAATCCCAAATCACTCTGGGATGAATATTTTAAATCTTTTTTTTTTTTCCCAAAATACTATTTCCTGTTGAGGATGTTCGATGTCACATTCTTATCAGAACAAAGAGTTAAACATTGTTTCTGACCTACCAGCATCTTTAAACACCAACACAGATGCTAAAAAAGGAAAACAATGTGATTTTTAGCATGCTAGCTCCAGGGTCCTTAGTTCCCAGGTTAAACTTTAAAACATCTGTTCATTTGTTTAGGTCATCTTTGAGATATTTAAAGTTAAAATGTTTTAAAGCTTTAAAGCAGCTACATTAGCACAAGAATTTCCTAACTGATCTGAAGCTTCATCAGCATCAGATCTCGGAAACTTAAAACCTAGAAAAAAACGTCTGGTCGGCTACATCCTGGAAACACAGGACCACAGGAAGCATCATGACAAGAAAGGAGTCGGAGAACAAAGAAACCAGAAAACATGAGTCTTTTGATCATTAAACTTAAAGAAAAAGAGGTTTTGGAAACAACTTTCAAGAACTCCAAACAGAAATCATACAGAATGACCAGAAGAACATTTATGAAGAACCCTGGGTCACAGAAATCTAATTGTAAATAGGAACAAAGACATTTTTTCAATGTAATTTCTACAAACCTTTCAAAAGATGGAACAGGGAAGGTTCTTTGTTAATCTGCCAGTTACTGCCTTTAGAGACACAAAACATTTCGCTATTAAATCCTGTAGGTACGACGAGGTTTTAGATCCACTTAGGAGAAGAAAAACTCAGGACAGAAGATTTTATGTTTTTGCTTGTTTGTGTCAAAGTTTTAAGATTGAAGTCTAAATTTTAAGCAAAATGAAAACGTATAGTGATGTTATTTTGTAGCCTAGTATATAAAAGTGCACCTTTTAACCCTTGGATACAGCTGGTTTAGGAAGCATAGCAGGGTAAATTACTTCAAACTTGGTCTTAGTAATCTATTTCAACTTTAAGCCTGGAAAAATAACTTAAAAAAACAACATAATTTTGTATGTAGCTCCAATATGCCACTGTATGTAAATGTTCAATCAGTTCTCGACACGAGCTAAACCGTTTCAAAATTCTACTTTAGGTTCAGGTTAAATGTTGAATTATGATGCTGACGTAGTAACGAGTGAGAAAATCTGTCAAAACTTTGGATTACGCAAATGAGAGCGTGCAGCTGATGAGTTGTGATTGGTGGAAGAAAGTTTTGCTGGATGCTGATTGGTTGTCATAACTTTTTGAGTAATCTTATGCACAAACAGACAAACAAACCAACCAACGCTACAGAAAACGACCTTCTTGGCAGAGGTAACATTTAGATGATGTAATTTAAAGATGCTGGTAGGTTTATTTTTTTTTAGTGTTAGCAAGGCTACACTAGAAATAAAAATGTTATTTTTACTGAGTCAAGCTAACGGGTTTAGTTAGGTGCTTAAACCTCATTTGGAATAGTAGGCTATTATTCTTTATCTAAAGTGACAGAAATGTCAGTAAACATACATAAACGTTAACCAATTTTCATCCCGCTACTCTTTTCTTCGATAAAAGCAAGCCTGGAGATTATTAGCATAGTCACATTTGAGGCATTAAAATGCAGAATCTATAGATTTATTTATTTATTAATTTCTGCTGTTTGATTCAAAGTTAAGTTTGTGTTGTTTTTAGGTTAGCTCTATTGCTCTTGTAAAACTGAATCATGCTTTTTTTATGTCATTAAAACTTCCTGACATTAATAGATTTGACTCCTCTTCATGTCAACTTGCAGCTTAAAGGCTTTCCGTCAGAAAAAGTATCGCCACGATCACGGCATCGTGCAAAACGACACTGAGCTGAAAGCGTGTGCGAGCTGGGCCCGAGTTCCTCAGTTACACGTAATTTGGGGATGAAGGGTGAGGCTCGGCACACACAGGCTGGTGTGAAAAAAGTAGCAGTATAGCTTATCGTGCTTTGTCAGAATACTAGCTGATAACGTGTGAGGTATGACAGCTTGAGCATTGAAATGTTGCATTATGGCTGTAGGATTGGCTTCTTTGGAGGGGGTTTCCTGTACAAACACGCTCTCAACACAGACATGCAGACAAACCAGGGAGGAGGCACAGAGGCTACACTGAGCAGATGGGACGTACCTCAGGCGGTCGTTGAAAACACACTCCCGTCATATCTTACTGATGCAAACAGCACATCATCCCCCCGAATGAGACCTGAAGCCGCGGGGACATATGTTGGGCAGCGAGGACACAAGCCGGTTAAAAATGTTCCTGTGTGTTTGTGGTGCTGAAAGACGGGTGATGAGTTGGCTGCATGTTGTTCAGTTTGTCCAAATTGATCAAAACTGATGTAAAATGCTGCAGCCAGTTAAACACTTCTGATGACAGAGGAGGCTAATGCTAAGATTCTTAACCAGCTTTCTACATTTATTTACATCAAAATGAGAATAAAAAGAGCAGAAAGATGATTAGAGGCTTTAAGAGACCCGTATTTAGTTTCAGGGTTAGAAAAGTTAATGATGCTGATTTGTTTGATAATGTAATTTGGTTTTTACACGGTAGCATCTGCAGACATCTGTTTTTTTAAAGGTACAACTTACAGATGCTCATCTTCAAAATCAAGTTTTAACTAAATCCTCGATTAGATCTTTTAAGAACTATTTCCGCAAAATATCTTTTACCACTGAAGCTAAAACCGTCCCTGTTCAGCACAGAAATCAGTTGTTTATCTGTCCTGTCGTGTTCTTCTACCCCCGGGTTAACATCAGACAAGTGTGTTCATATTTCACAACCCAACTGGGTCAGCACTGGAGCAAACCCAGAGAAGGAAAATAGGTTGCATCTACAAATAGGTATACAGTCCAGGGACACATATAAAACATTTACATTTAGAGGCTTTAAAAAATAATATAAAAAAAACACAATATGGTGTGGAGAGGATGGAGAGCAGCCGCCACTAATCTCTGCAGGTTTTTATCAATTTATGCTAAAGCTGGTATCTAACTGGACTGTTGGTGATAAAAGTTGGTATTTATGTTTGCAACTACAAATCATTTTTAAGTGTTTCACTTTTCAGACACTTTTTCAACACGCAAAGATCGACTGAACGACTCCGTGACTAATTTTTGAGTAACGGTTGTCGCTTGAATTGAATATGTTCAAATTTTCCGCAACACGAGAGCGAGGCACTTAGACTCCGCCCTCCAGAACAATTTAAAACATTTTCCCCTTGTAAATATGGTGAACTATTTTTATCACCACCAGTCCTCCACTGTTCGTCTTCTATAGACTCAAATTTAATTTAAAGTGCCTGTGACATCAAATTTTTGTAATATAAATGCATTTTTGGTAAGATGACATTGATAGTAAGAACTTCATATATATATAATTATTTTACAAATAAAATTTCACGCTGCTGAGATGAGCAGTTGTTGAAACATTCCCATATGAAGAAACAGGAAGTGATGTAAAAGGGGAATGTCTGAATGTGAACAGACCACACAGACTGTAGAGAATAATTTGTTTCTTTAAATTATTTGAGTCACTAACAGAGAAATTAAGAAGTCAGAGTTTAAATAATATTGTTTCAACAAAAAACAGCTTTCTTTCTTAAAAAGTTCCCCTTTGATGTCATTTCCTGTTTTACTTTATTGAGCCAAGTTCAAAAGAAAATGTGCCTGTTATGTGACAAAATAAGTAAAATCGTGTAATTTGCAAAGTTTCTTAAATGTAAAAGTGTTTTCTTTGACTTTTTGTATTTGGAGGATATGCGTGTCACAGGTACTTTAAGCTGTAAAAGCTGCAATTTGTTGCGTTATAAAGTCAAATAAAAACCCAGCGGCTGCTCCCAACCCATCATCGGCACCACGGCACAAACTGGACATCTTATAAAGTCAGTACCTTCCTTATTTGCATGCACATGCAGCAATAAAAATCCAGTTGGAACAAAGCTGTTGTACATCGATTGTTTGATTAAAAAGTATAAAAAATCCAGTGCGACAGTCGTTGAGTTCTTGAGGTCTACATGATTGTTTTCAGCTCAAACAGCCAGTGAGATACTCCATTTTAAAGAGGGCTGGTCACCGCTCTCTGTTGCATATTTAAGTTAAAAACTGAAGGAGCTTGTGGCACAAAAGCGCCTAAAACCACGAGTGTTCAGCCAATTAATACTGTGATCAAAGGACACAGGCTGTTTTCTTCTATGTTAAAACACATTAATATTCACACACTTTCACAAAGAAAGTGAAGCTTCTTCAGGTTCCTGTGGAAACCTCTGCAGCTCCATGTGAAAAATGGATCATTTCACTGTCTGTTTCACTTCACTCTTTACTGACACTTCCTTGATTTCCCAAACATTTCTCGAGTGCACCACGACAGATTTTTTATGTCTACACACATTTATCTACAAGCCCTTGTACGAAGGGGAGAAAACAGTCATGTCTGGGAAAACAAAAAGGAAGGTTAAAAAAAAATATCATAGAAACAACATAGAAACAGCTTCATCATAAGTTTGGCTCAAAAAAAGTTTCTGTACAAGTTACAGCAAAGAGTAGAAAAGTCGTTCGGTAAGGTCTTCCAGGAGCTAAGAAAAAGGCCGAAAAGGGGGCCTCTTGAACGCAACTCACGCTAACAAACACGTCTTTGCATCACAAACGGTACAGAAAGCAGAACTCAGACCCGCCAGCACCAGGAACATTCCACAGTCGTCACCACGGCGAGTCTCGGCGACACGCCAGAGTTTCAGCACGAAAAAGACTCTACGCTCATCAAGGCACGATCGAGACAAATTCTGGAAACACAGTTTAATCATTCCTGTTGATTAGACCCCCCATTATGTCAACCCTTCTTCCTGGTTGCTTCACTGCATGACACCTGAACTGGCAGTTTATAGGAGCAACAATGCATAAACATGCCCAGTAACCATGGAAATCAAGGATCTGGCCCACTGGAGAGACCTCCTACACACAAAGTGGAGCACCTTTCACTGTCGGGTGGTGCAGAACGCAGGAAGCTCCGAGAACAGGAAGGCAGGTAAACAAGTGTTTTTAATCACCTGCTGTGGGGGGTGGGGCTAATCAGCAGCCACTGAGCTGAGAGAGGCCTTCTCACCAAACATGCAGCCCTTCACTTTACCAAAAAGTGGGAATACAAAAAACAAAACAGAAGTAAAGAAGGTTCTGTGAGAAGGTAACAAACCATTAATATCTTACCTGCAGCAGGTAGCTCTCTGTACGACCTCAGCTAAGAGAAATTGGTGTCAGTTCTCACAATGTTGATAAATTATGGGCTAGTCTGGTTGCTGCCATGGCCAAATCTTTGCCATCTTTAAAATAAATAAACTGTTATTCACATATGGTAGCATGGTCGCAAGGTAGACTTAACACAAAAAGTAGGGAAATTTTTGTTTGGTAAATTTTCTTTGTTGTAACCAGGCTTCTTGGCAATAAATTTTATATCATTGGAAAGTCTATTAATTTTCCTTTTAAATGGTGCCACATTTGTAAGGAACAGGCATTTGTGGGATGAGTAGTAGAGCAAAAAATGGGTTTCACAAGTGAAAAATTTGCCGTATATTCTCTGCCAAACAGCTTATTCTGCTGTTTTTATCAGGTTGTTCAAAAAACATCTACAACAGGTAAGATATTAACCATTAAACCTTCCATAGAACCCCATTCCAAAAGCTCTGAACTATCTCTTTAAATACATTAAATGAGTACACTGCTTAGATATACTGTACTGCAGCTTCACCTGTATATGTTATACTGAGCTATATGAAGGTAAACATGAAGCCTCTTGTCAGATCCAAGTCTTGTCGTGGTTTCAGTTCTGACTAAAGATCAGGTCCATAAAACAGGTTTTCTTATAAAACTGTCAACAAATAAACTGCTGTTAAAACCGCCGGCTGCCGGGCGATGGCGGCGTGGACGCAGGGGTCCACCGTAAACACATGAGAAATGATTTTTAACGCCATCCGTAAGCACAATAACGTGATCTTGATTTATTCAGCACATAAATCACAGCTCGGCCTTTCAAACAGGCTGCGGTGTAAACACGCCCAAGAACAAAAGCCACACCAGACGGCCAGAAAAAAAAAAAAGAAGAGAGAGAGAAAATCCTCATAAGTATTCCCATCACTCCCTCTGAAGCAACAGGACCGCCTATTGTGGCCCCACTTTTTTTTTTTTTTTTTTGATGGCACAGTTTCTGCTCACAAGGTTTCAGGGCTAAAAAAAAAATCTCAGTATAAGTAAATGAGCAGAGTTGATCAGGATGCTGCTGCCATGAGGCGCGTTAGGCATCATTAAGCTGATAATTTGGGAGGGAAATGATGAGCATCATGATCTTTGCCAGGGTTGTTTTTTTTTCCCTCCCCGGAAGCAAAGTAAATTATCCAGCATCCTTTTTAATGTGCTCATGTGACGGTTAATCCTTAAAGACCTCTGAGATGCTGAAATATTCGCTCACACGAACTGATTTGTAAAGGAGGAAACAAATAAAAATGGTAAATTTGTCACGTTTAAAAGGAAAAAAAAAAAAAACATCCAAAATATGATACTTTTACTTCATGTAGAGCTTTTGACCACATCAGACTTCATCAGGAGTTTAAAGGCTTTGTTATGCTAAATCCTGTTTGATGCTTTATTTATTAATAACTAGATGAATCTGAGAGCTTTTATCTACAGATGTTTTCCTCATCAGTCCTGAAAAAACTGAATGCAAATCATTCAACACCAATAATTCATGATAAAGTCCAACAAATCTGTAACTCTTCAGTGTTTATTTTGGTCATACTCAGTGGTGAGCACAGATCTGCTAATAGTCGTTTCTCATTTAGCGGATTAGCTTTTTTTTGCTAACTTTGGAAACCTTTAGGGGATTGATTAGTTTCCGCTAAATTAGATTTTAAGTCTACTAAAAAAATTCAGAAGTGGTTTTTTTTTAAATGCCATACAGAATTTAAAATAAATATCTTGTCTTTGAAGCAGTGCTGGACGTGTCGGGCACCGTGTGTGTAGCATGTAGCATCTTTAGCAGCTAAACTTAAAACGAAGAGCGTCAAAAGATAATAAAACATTATTTAACAATACCTAAATAACGAATACTAAACTGACTAAAATATGGTACAGAAAGTATTTTCTATTTGTTGTTTGACTAACTTCAAAGGCATTCATAAAAATACAAACTCAATCAAATAAATGCTTTTATTCTGAAAGGGGTAAGTTATACAGAGCTATAACTCTGGTTTGGATTGGTGGATTTGTTAAATTAAACTTATGGAAAACTAACAACAGGTTTGCAAAAGTCCCACCAGTCTTCATCTGAAAGGAGATGAAGACAGTTAGCGTTAGCTTTCAACAATTATTAATTTTTTTTTATCGGTTTAGTGTTAGCTGAGCTAAATTTCTTGTTTAGCAGATTAGCGGTTAGCAAAGCTAACATTTTGATTTGCTGAGCCTCTACTTTTAAATGTTTGCAGTTTGTCACTAAAGCATCAACAGATGTTTCACAGCTGATGAAGACTGAAATGACTCAAAAGCTAAAAAAATAAAAATAAATGAGTAAACAAATAATAAAGTCTTATTTCCATACTTGTAGATTAATGAGCAGAACTGAAACAGAACCTGATGAGGGTGAAGCTGGTGGACTTGTGTCTGGACACATGTTGGACTTGAGTCAGGGTGTTTTTTTTATTTTCATGTTCTACAGCATTAAAAACAAAACAAAAATGTGTACAAAGTGGAGTTGATGTGATCACCAGGGGCTGATGGGAGAAACGGATCTGTGTTGTTTCCTTTTAGCACCTTTGTTTCTCCCACTGCCGAGGCCACAGCACCAGAACCTTGACCCCGAGCGGGCCGGGCGCCTGAAAGCACCTGTCAACGTTAGAGTTAGCCGTCTTTGTGCCTCTGTTGATAAAACCCTGCTCTTGGTGCCGGTCCGGTCCATAAACAGAACCCCCCAGAGTTCAGGTCTGACAAATCTGGATTAAATTTAACGACACAAACAGACAAATCTTTCTCAGAAGTGATACAAGTCATCATCTTCTGATTGTGTTCTTGTGAATTTAGCTGCTTCAGAACCTCTGAGGATTGTAGGGACTGGTTTCTGGACCGAACCATGAACCGCCTTGGACGCCATGTTCTTTTGAACACCAGTGGAGAACACGAAGCACCACGATGATGGAGAGAAACCAATGGGAAGTTCATGGAATATTAATAAAAACAAAATGTTTTCTAACCACCTAAAACATCAGATTGGACCCGAACTGACCTTCATGTGAAACTACACTGATGCTTCAGAGACCTGGAGGTCCTTCACGTCTCCACAGAGCTCACACACACCACGAGATGCCAATCAAAAAATAACTGGAGAACCTGCGGGAAATAAAAAACATAAAGCTTTTAATCAGGCGCTCTGGAGGACGAGACGTGAAGGAGCTCCAGAGAACATAAAAATAAAACAGTTTATATATATATTTATATGCATATATGTATGACAAAATAAAACCAAAACAACCTAATTTACTTCTTTTTCAGTTTAAACATTTCTCTTTCTCCAAGTATATAGATCTGTCTTTTCTAAAACAATAAATCGTTCACATTGGACGAGGGCAGAGTGAGCTTTGAGATGATCGAAAATAACTTGAAACATTAAAGCAAAAACACAGAAGAAGCACGATGATCGGACTTTTAAGGCTAATCCCTGGTCTGGAAAAAACATTATTTCCTTTTCTCAAACCCGTCTGACCACAAAACAAAAAGCGCTAAAAGAGAGGATAAACAAGAACTTCATATATATATAATTATACACATTAACAGAGAAAAAAACAGAATATAGAAAGAAAAACAGGAGCTACGGTTTGCAGATGTGGAAGTACTGAACGGTCGCGAGTTTATCAGCTGGTGTTGGTTAATAATAAAATGGTTGCGTGTGAAACAATCCAAGATGTTTGTGGAGTAAAACGCAGAAGCAAAATAAAACAAACAAAAAAAGAATGAAATGCAATAAACATTCAAATAACAAAAAAGAAGTGAGTTAATCAACTCTTCCCCCACAGTTTCTGAATAAAAATGGCTACCTGGGGGTAAAAAAATGTGTTATTTTTACACTTTTAATTAGAAACTGAGTGGAAATCATTAAAACGAAGCACACACACAGTCCAAGTGCAACACTTTTGGTTTTCATCTCCTTTCAGCTCAGATAATGAAGACTGTAAACATAAAGGATCTGTTTCTTCCCTTTGGAAAGCTGCAAACAAACATCATCATCATCAGCAGCAGCTCTGGGAGTTTTTGTTTAGCAGGTGGGTAAAAAAACAATCCTAATTGTGGCACAAAAAGAAAACCCGAAGACATGAAGAAAAAGTCAGAGGAAGGAGTTTCTAGTTGAAAAAAAAAAAAAAAGGAGATGATCAGATGGAGCTGCATACAAAACACCCTCCAAAATAAAAGCTGCTGGTTTTCTTTCCTTCCAATCACATCCCTGATGAAACAAATGATGATTTCATTGATAAAAGAAGCAAATCTGATTGTGTTTTTATGGTCCATCTGCTTTCCCTGACTGTAAAGTTGTAGCTTTTTTTGCATTAATCACTCGCGTGTCCTCTTTGTTTCCACTAGTCTGGAGAAAAAAAGTTAAAGATTTAAGCCCTACATCCACCTCAGGGTTTTGAGGAGCGCTGAAGGACCAGGAGAGGCTTCGTGTCGGTGAGAAAAGGATCACCTCCAAAAAATTAGAAAAAAAAAATTAAAATGAAACGAACGGATTGAAGGAAGAACGAAAACCTGCTTTTTTCTTTGTAACGCTCCTCGTCAAACAGGCTCGTTCTTCTTTTAACAAAACACACACAAAAAGGAAAATTTTTGGTCTTTTTTTTTGGACCCAGTCTTAAACAAGACTTTCCAATAAAAACCGGGGCTGTACAAAAACATAGAAAGATGCAACATCAAACCGAACAAAAAAAAAACGGCAGAAATTTTTAGATTTCTTTTCTTTACACAGTTTAGCTGCACTGGGGTTTCCCACAACTGGGAATGAGGGAAAGGGTGAGGCAGTATAAGGAATCCTGGATGGTACGGTTTTAAAAAAAAAAAAAAAAAAAAAAAGAAGCATCTCTGCCATCCTTCACTTGTTCCCACTTCAAGAAGAGGAGCGAGGGGCGGAGCCAGAGCTTGACGGACAGTTTGCGCTGTTTTGAAGAAAGAAACGGAGTGCATGCAGGATGACGGCCTCCTCTCCCTTCGGCTGGCCGTTAGAGGTGGCGTGGCGTTGCATCGGCGGCGTACAATCAGTCGGTGAATCTCTGGCAGGCCTTTTTCCAGCGGCAGGCGGTGCACCACATGTCGCGGTTCTCCATCCCGTACACTTTACGGCACTTCTTCCCCTCGCCGCGCACCTTCCGACTGGAGAGATTAAAAACACAATTCATGTTTGTTTTGTTATTAATGTAACGAGTGATAGAGACAAACTAAGAGGACGTCTTTATTTAAACTTTGTTTTAACAAGAATCTAAATGTTTCAAACACAGCAGCTTTAAGGCAAAAAAAGATTCTTACTCAAATAAAAGGATTGACGTTTGGACAGATCTAATTCTGCACGTCTCACATGAGCCGTTAGCGCTCAAAGAATGTCTTGTGAATGACTCTCGGCTACTTCCACACCAAATTTCAGCTCGATATCTGTAAAATTCCCGAAGTTGTAGCCATTTTTGTGTTTGCTTTGGCAAAAACTTCCTTCTAATCAAGATGGTTGATTTTTAAGGCAAAACAACAAAATGTTTAATTGAAAACAGTGTGAATTCTTGTTAAAATGAATTAAATAATCAAGAACCTCTGGGTTCATTTTTAAATGTAATTTTCACCACATGAGTTTGTCTCACTGAGCTTTATTTTATATTAAAAGATCTATTTATTTCCTCATCTGAAGTGTTTTGTTTCAATCATCTCTTGTTCTGCGTTTAATTTAAAAGCTAAAGTCAGATCTGAGCAGAAGCAGCACCTGAGGGCGGTGGTCGCTCTCGGAGGGGACGAAAGCACGGCGATGGTGTGGGACCGCTGCTCGCCAAATCCCTGGCTTTTAGTGGGAGACACCTGCGGAGAGCGCCGGGGGGGGAAATGTGATTATTTCAAAGCGGAGAGGAGAACGTGCGAGGGAACATTCGACGGCGTGTTTTCTCACAGCGTTTCCGGTGAAAGTGACCGGAGGCGACTGCCAGGAGATGCTGAAGCTGGAGCTGTTGGTGGGGGTGAAGCTGTTGGAGGCGGAGTTGCTGCTGCTGGACGGGATGGACACCGGGGCTGTGGCCTGAAAAAGGCAGGTGGAGGTTAATGACATCACCTTTAAGTTGCGCA
>JARVJO010000155.1:11700374-11711208 GCA_031762555.1 Cynodonichthys magdalenae
TGAATGCAATTACTGAAATAAATCAAGTTTTTCAAAATATTCTAATTTACTGGCTTTTACCTGTATATATATATATTTTTTTGTTTGTTTGTTTGTTTTGTTTTACATAGTTGTTGAATGAATATATGATAATTTATCATCATAATTTATTGTAAAAATATTAGATAATTTGTGACACAGATCCAGTTGTTGTTAATCTAAAAGTTGCTGTGAGACATGTCTCTGTTTGGTCACCATTTTTGTTCCTTCGTGTCACAGATGCTAACAGTAGACAGGATAAACGAAGCGCACTCTAGTGTTATTTAACTCTACAGTTCTTAACCATCAGTAAAAAAATAAAAAAGTGGACTTAATCTCGTATTTATCCACCTCAGCTGTTTCCCCTGAAGCCTCCCAGCCTGAGCAGGATTTGTTGGTGTGAGAAAAATCTATTGTGTATTGATCGGCTGTTTGGAGGATGAAGATGGCCAGGGCTCAGAGAGGACAGGTCCAAGCTGCTATAGTGGACTACAGATGGGGTGTGTGTGTGTGTGTGTGTGTGTGTGTGTTTACCCCAGGTGGATGGTGCGGATGTGTCTCTGAATGCCTGCAGTGGTACTCAGAACTTTGCCACAGTTCTTCCACAGACACTTGAACATCACCTTCATGGAGTTCTGCACAAAACAGATCAGAGTCGAGTTCTTTACAAAGAGTAAAAAAAAAATTTGAATTCAATAAACAGTAACTCTAGTTGCTCCAGTTTCATTTTCAAATCAAAAACACACACATGGGGTTAATTCTTGGAAGAAAAAAAAAAAAGAAGCAACATCACTGCAGCTGCAACAGTAAAAGAAAACTCTTTGAACTAATGATTAATAGATCGTCTGTTTAATCAAGCTAAAAATTTGCCTTCCTGGCATAATCGCTGTTCGCTAATTGTTCCGTGGCATCGGTCGTTGATCATTTAAAAAAAGGCAGAAAACAAAAACACTGAAAAATTATACATCTGTGGTGCAGGCAGATGTTTTCACGAGCTGTGGTCACATAAGTTGATTTAAAGTAAGTGTGGAGAACAAAACTGTTATTTATATTCAGCTTTTTTTAGATTAAAAAAACATAAAAACTCAACAAGAAATATCTTCAAATATGATTTAAATCTGTTTAGTTGCTTTTGTAGATTAACTTAAACTGAGGTTAATTTATTTCTTTTGCCTTTTTCAGAAAGAAAAAACTCCAAATGAAACATAAAAAAAATGATGTAAATGAACGTTTTGATGCTACCGTCTTCATCGTAGGCACCTGATTCAGCTACACACTGCAGACAAAAACAGCTTTTATTCTTACAACCAGCTTAGAAGAAAAGATATGAATTATTAAGACCAGAGTCAAACATTTATCTTTTGTTTTGTCTTCATGTCTACTCCAGTGGATTACATGTGTACATAAAACAATCTGAAGTTAATGTAAGAATGAAGCAAGACGCTTTGTCCAGTTTAGGTCTGATTAGGAAAATAAATTCCTTCATGTTTCACGACGGTTCTTGTCTCATCGTGTCATTATTCTAGAATTCTGCAGGTTTTTCTAACCCATCCAGGAAACACAGATGTGTTTTAGGGTTTCGAGTGCAGCCTCCTGGCATCTGTTTGAGCTTTTTTTTTTTTTTTTTTACCTGGGTGACTTAGGGCCACAAATTTCCTGCACCAAGACCTGACCTTCATCATCCTCGGCTCCTATGTCTCTATTGTTCTCTGGCAGCCCTTCTTCATCACTGCTGTCGCTGCAGTCATCCTCACCGGAGCCAGAGGGATTTTCAACAGTCTATTCTATAGCTTTGTCTAATCTGTGCTGAACTTATGGCCTGCAAAAAAAAAAAAAGACAAAATGATCCTTTTTACTCACACAACCAGCATAGGTATGGCTGTGTTTTTTAATGAAACCCCTTTAAAACACACTGATTTATAACTATAACCATATAACTTTAATTTAAACATCAATGATGTGTTCAGGTTCAGATTATATTAATTACAAAAGACATCAGTCTTCATCTCACTGTCTTGTATTCTTCTATAGACGGAACAAAAGAGGAGCTGCACTGGACACAGGGCAGGAAACGCTCCTCTATCTTTTTATTTGTCTACAGTAATTACATCACAGTCAGACTGTGTTGTTTCCCTGAGGTGAAGAAGCCCCGAGAGTTCCCTCCCAGTTTCACAACAAGGCCTGTCTGTCAAACTTTTGTCGAGGAGACGTATTTAATTTTGAAGAGATGCTGTTTTTCTTTCCACTTTATATCAGAAACTCAGCAATCATCTGTCCCCCGTGCTTTGTTTTTGTCTTCCACAACAAAAGCTCGTTTTCTTGTGTCGATGTGCGCGCTTGGCTTTAAAGAACTAAATCACAGTTAATTAAACGGTGTGTGTCTTCAAACGGCATTGTGTTGCAAAAAAAAAAAGAGAGAAAGAAAACCAGAGGAGCGTGTAGATAATGTGTAACCCTCACTGCATTTATGTTTGCTAAAACAAGTTATCAAAGCTCTTAAAGAAAATATTCATGCTTTCATCCGCGCTTCACTGCTTCTTTTCTTCCGTTTCATTTTTCTTCATTTATTCACTCTAATAAAGTGTCTCCATCTCATGCTTCACTCTTCGTTCTGATAAATCCCAAACATGAACAGGAGCTAACCCTATAGATGTAGAGGTTGCAAAGATCTTTGTGTTTGCTGTAACAAGTCTAGCTGAGGAGTAATTATGAGGGCAGAGAGTTTGGGGAGGACAGACAAAGAGAAAGTGCAGAAAATGAAAGACTACATGTGAGAGCACGGCAAGAAGACAGTGGGGAGAACAAATCGAGGGACAGATGGATGAGACTGACAGAGAAGAGGAGCATAGGAGCACAACGGGATGAAAATCTGAAAAATAATGAGTGACAGTGAGCTGTCAGAAGTGTGCAGAAATGAGAAAAAGGGAAATGATGAGTGAGAAAAAGAGATGTGAGTAGAGGTAACATCACCAGTAGAAATAACACTGGGTGTGTTCTCCATCCTATTTTTCATCTGTCATCAGTCAGGGTTCAGATCATGCTCATAACGTGTCCGAGTCACGCTGCTGTGAGGAATCAAACAGCTGATGTTCACCTGACATCAACGTTTTTATTAGACTTTATGTTGCTAATTCAACCAGTTACTCTTAGATGTTCCCTGATCCAAGCTAAAGTTCAGAGGTGATTGGGCTTTTGAAGTTTCTGCCCCAAACCTGTCGAAAGGTTTACCTTTTTGTATTCAGACCGCTGAGCCTGTCGAGACTTTTAAATCCATGCTTAAAACCCATCTTTACTCCTTTGAGATTCTTTCAGAGCTGATGTTTATATTGTATTTCTGTATTTTATTTAAATTTTAGTTCTTTTTTAATGTTTCTGTGTTTCTTTTGTTGTTGTTTTATTTGTTTGTTTGGCTGAATTGTGAATCACTTTGGTCAACTTCTGTTGTTTTTATGTGAAATGTAAATAAATTGACATTTTCAGCCACATGTAGTCCATCGTCTTTAATTTATTTTGTTTAGTTATTCTTGATAACAATCACATATTTTGACTCCTCTCTCACATTCTCTGTGGTCACTTGTTTTATATAGAACAAGTGTCAAACTCAAGGCCTGTGGGCCAAATGTAACTCGCTACAGCACTTTTTGTGGCCCACGATGTATAAGATGTATTAATATCCTAAACTAAGCTGCTTTAAAGTCAGCATTGACATTAAAGTGCATCTCCCATAATGCATGCCGATTATTTTACCTATGAAATGAAGGCATCCCACCCCTAGGTGGAGCTTCACAGGGTTCAAAAGTCTCAAATGAAATTTGCTGTGTAAAATCTCCATTTTGCTGCAGCCCAGTTGTACTAACAGGTGGGAATTTCCCACTTACAAGTTGTAAATTTAAACTGGAATGCCCCTCCAATGAGAATTCCCTGTCAGGGAGTGGGAGAGTTCAGAATTCAAGATGGCAGCTACTCACCACAACTCAGTGAGTAAAACTGTTACTTTTAATAATATTTCTGTATTATTTATTTCACATTTAGTCAGTCGTACATGTAGTACTTTTGTGTTTATAAGACAACGATGTTTCTATGCAGGAAATACCACGCAGAGCTCAGTTATTGTTTGTTAGCGTTGTTCAGCCAAATCAATGAGACAAGAAACGTGACATTTTAGTCTAAGTTAAACACGAAACATTGAAGTTAGTTACAACTGGTCCTTTGAGGGCCACCATAAATGCTCATGTGGCCCTCAGTGAAAAGGAGTTTGGCCCCCCTGGTATTAAAAAAAAGAATCACACACAGCTGTTGTAAGTGAATTTTGTTGAGCTGCAGTTTAAACTCTGTAACAGAACTCACCTTGCGTTTGCGAGGGATGGGCTCATCAAAAAGCAGGCTGCTGCCGTCCTGCTCATCCAGACTGGGATCCTCGACCCCCGTCGGGCCGGGCCCCGCGCCGCCCTGGCTTGGTACGCGGAATGGCTTGAAATTGTCGGCGGAAAGTGGCGGGGAAGGCGTGGAGGGATTGGACTGGTCGCTGGGCGCGGACCAGCTCCAGTAGCCTCCTGAGGAGCTGTTGCTCGATGGGGTGAAGGGTCCTGCTGAGCCGTTGTCTTTCCAAGAACCACTCAGACCTTCTAAAGGAGGCGAATGAGACCACAGAAGCAAAACGTGAGGAAAAACAGACGAAACTACGGCTGATTTCAGGATCAGAGGAGGGGGGCCTTAGGATAAGTGGTTTAAACTTTCTTTTAAACTTATAAGTAGATAATGGTTCTAAGACATTTGGATAAGTTCAGCTTTATTTTCACTTCACACAAATACATCCTCACAGTAACACAGCTGACTGTGATGCAGGAAAATAAAAGCTCACTTTTCTGTTCTGTGATTCCACCGAGACGCAAACAAGGTCTGGTTTTTATAGATCAAAGAAACGTTTCCTTTAAATATCACCAACAAAAGGCTTCACACATTGGATTAAAAAAAAAAAGCTGAACAGAACGTTGGAGTTCGTGTTTCTAACAGGCGGAGCGAGAGAGACCCAGTTCTGTTGAGTAAACAGCTTCTTTGTGGGGTGTCTCTCCTCCAAAGACTTCTGTCGTTCATTACTGCTGCAGATTTTTCACATAAAACACAAAGCTGCTCAGCAGCCAACGTCAGTCAAGATGAAGTTTAACACGTGCACTTAATCAAAAGCTCAGTATATAATCTTTACTTGTTTTGTGCATTAAAACAACAAAATGTAAAACTGGTGATTAAAATCAAATTTACATGAGTAGACTGAGACGTGTCTAACCTTTGACCTATTTTTTTTGTTTGTATCAAAACCAATCAAAAAGCTTCATGTGACTCCAGCTGTGGGACACTTCAGATTCCTGCCACAACAATGATCCAAACTCTTTGTGCCGTTCATTGATGAAGCATTGTGACGGCACAGCAGGTGGCAGGAATCCATCAACCTGAGCGTTCACAAGATAACAAGAAAAGTCTGAATACAGACATGTTTGAGTTGAGACTGAGCAACGGCTCTGTAGTTTGTTGTTTCACGGCTGCAGGTATATTTATAGCTGAGCTAAAGCATTTGTCTCGTACTACTCACCGCTGACTTTGACAGGTGGACTCCTGACCAGCGGGCTCGTGGAGAGACTCGTCAGCACCATGGCAGCCGTCACCTTGTCCATATCCACCTCCTCCTCAGACCGTCTGACAAAACAAAACATCTACAGTGAGCATCCTATGTGTCTGCTAATAGGACGGACAAATTCACAGATAATTGGAAAAATGAGATAAAATTGTCCTATTTTGGTTTATGACACTCACCAGTGGCTACTTTTGCTAGAACTGAATTGAGTTATTGAAGTTAAGTGATGCTGTTTAAGTTATTTTTGTTGTCAACTGATGCTTATCAAAGAGTAGTTGGTCAGCTTTTAGAAGATAACCACCAAGAGATTAACAAGTTGTGCCAAAGATGAAATAACAAATGATGGGGGATAAAATGAAAATACAGAGAAAATGTTAAAAAATGAAGAGCCAAAAAAACAAACAAACTTCAATTTCACCTCTTTGCCAAATATTCTCAGATAAATTTGTGGTCTGCATCCTCCTGCAGTGACCAAAACATGAGCTGCCAATTACAATTAGATTCATTTGATGTTGTTTTTCTCTTTTTGTGCAACTGATGCAACCATGAGCTCATTAAACGTTACAGTACCCAATAAAAACTGGCCTAAAGTGATGTGTATCTTATATTTTGTGGTAAACAAACTATTGAATCTGATTCTCACACCAGAACAAATCCAACACAAATATTTGTTTCGTCTAGTTGAGGACTTAATTCTTTCCTACAAGAGAAATAAAGTAGTTGTGATCAAAGACATGTCAACACAGCTTTATTACCAAAGTATACCTGTGGTGTATCTTCATCATTAATGTAAAAAGCAGTGTGTGTGTGTGTGTGTGTGTGTGTGTGTGTGTGTGTGTATATGGCTTTGAAGGTGTGTGGATATCAAATGATCAAACACAGCTCTACTTCAGTGATGAAATCTTCCTTTGCCGTGGAGGAAGATGACATCAGATATCTTCAGTTTTCATACCTGCTGGAATCAAACTGTACCTTTATTCGTACATGTACATTAAAAGGAGAACGAAAACATTAAAGTTGGCATAAACAATCTGCTTTTTTACTTTCTCCAACCAAAAACACACTCCAATTTAGTTCAGAGTAGAAACTTAAGTAAATATCACAAAGTCTGAGGGTTCTGCTCCATATTTTTCCTTCGTATTTGATTTTGACTTTTATAAATCACATTATTTTATACATCTTAACTATATACCACATTTTGCAAATACGATTAAAGTAAAACACATACATAAATAGTTCAAATAAAAAGGATTTGATTTCAAAGTAAAAAAAATAGAAAAAAAGTTTGTTTCATTTACAGCATCAGAAGAGCCTGATCTGAACGTCTCAGGTGTTTTCTTGTTTTTGTGTAAACTTCAGGTTATTCACAGACCAAAGTAGCGTTCGTGTTTTTCTCCAGCTGCATTCATTGAGGTTTTCTTTTTGCCCGTCAGAGTCTGTTGCAGACTGAGAACCTGTTTGACACAACTTAAATCAGCCAAAGGAGCTGAGGGGGATTTCCAGAGCTACTTTTATAAACTAAACCAGACCTCTCAGGGATTATTTTTGGAATGCATCTTTTTAAACTGATTTTAACACGGGATAAAAGTAGTGCTCTGTACTATTGTTTCCTATGATTATAATAATATGCATTTGCATTAAAGGAGACATAGCATGCTTTTAAATCCTTCTTTTTCACATCATCTAGTAGGGGTCTATATAAAGTGGCACTGCAATGCTTTGGTCTGGATTTCTCCTTATTGTAACTCCACAAGCCCCTCTTTCACCCCTTTTCTGAGGTGAGTCTGAGATCAACTCGTTGTGGAGCTGTCTCTTTAAATGCAAACCAGGCGCTTCACACCCCGCCCCCCTCCAGGTCTCACTCCCAATTAGGGATACACCGATATGAAAATTTCCGCCGATATCTGATATAATTATTGCTGTTATGACCGATAACCGATATTTACCAATATTAAACAACACACAAATTATATTATACATATACAAACACACTTGGGTCTTTTTTTGATACCATAAATAAATGACCAGACCTCTGACATGACTCCCTACTTCAGTTGTTCCTGGCTGCGCAGCATCAATATCACTATCATGATCAAACAGATGACGCTCAACCAACCATCTCCCCTCGTAAAACAGAAACACAAAGCTAAAAAGTGGGAAATCAATATCAGATGTTAATATCGGCCCAGTTTTACTTATCGGACGATACCAATGTTAATGCCGATATATCGTGCATCCCTACTCCCAATGATCACGGTCCATCTTTCGGCTGTTTTTGTAATAGATAGAGATACAATTATCTTGAGGTGCAAAAACCTTTTATTTACAAATGAATTAAAAGATGTCAGCAGGGGAAGACTTGTCCATCCAGCCTTACATGTTGGAGCCAGAGTCTGACCCAGAGCCACAGGAGAATGAAGACCACCAGCCTGCAGAACTGCAAAAGTGGTTAGCCGAAAGTCGATGACCTTGTTTAGCAGTACTGCACCAAATACTGTGACTATACAGAAACCTGAATGGGCTGGAAAATATGACCAAAACAGTATATAAAGATATCTACGCAGCACCAGGAGAGGCCAATTTCAACTTTCCTGCACTCCTAGCAACTCCAAGTATACAACACAATGTATTTAGGGGCTAAAAACGTGGATTTTGCAAGATATTTCCCCTTTAAGACACAATGCTACAACAGATTCCAAAGACACCACATGATGTCACGTATAAAATTTTTAAAAAATCGGTTCGTTTACATTGTTTGATCTATAATATGAATCATTTACCCAGTTTTCTTTTTTTAACACAACTGCTACATAAATTTTCACTGTAATTTAAGTTGTGGACAGACTCCTAAAATTTATCCTCACATCAATACTTCAGCTGTGACTGAATTATGCAATTAAAGGTGTATTTACACAGGCAGAGAAGCAGAGATGCGAGGGGAGATGAGAGAGTTGGCCGACAAAGAAAGAGGCCCTGCCTCCATTAGCTGATGGCTAATTTATTACTCCTCCTGCTGCTGAATGTGATGTCATTACAGCGTCCACATAAATCAAGAAAAGAAGCTGCAAATGTCACTTTTATCCATAACCTCCCGCCCGGCGTTGCAGTAAAACCACTTCCTGGTCACCTTGGGAGGACATCATCTGACTATAGATATGATCTCCACAGCGACACTGTCAGACAATAATTACACCAAAATTTGTCTGTCTTGAAATACCAACGAGTCAATCTTAGAAAAATGCATTAGGACGACAAATAATTAAGATGTAATGCACGATGTGGAGGGAAGAAGAAGAATCTCCCCAAATCACTTTTGTCATTAGTGGTCTTATCAAAGTAAAATTATGTCCGAGTCGTTATTACGGCTTTAATTAGCAAACGCCGGGAGCGTGTTTGTGTGTTGGGAGAAACATGTTAGGACACATGATACATGTGACACAGAAGACAGGGCAGGCCGGGTAATGGATTGCTGAGTGGATTCTCAGAAATGAGTTTCATACGTTGAGATGTTTTGTGTGCGTTTTAATATTTTCACTTTAATCATTTGCAATAAAACGTCTCCGTCCCCGAGGCGTTCTGAAAGAGGGCATTATCCTGGACGTATGGCATCATCAGAGGAAAACTGCGGATAAAGTTAAGAGCTTGTTTACCAAAGCAGATTACACAAAAACAGATCTGTGTAATTCCATCCTGCCGCCGCCAACAATTCATAAACAGAAAATCAAATTTCAACAGAGATGTGTTTAAAGGTGTTAAAAAAATAAAACAAACACTAATTTAAATGTATTTTCCTAACATACGAACATCACTCTGTATGAATTATCTGCTAAATTTACGGCTGCCCGAAATACTTTTATGCAAAACTGCGTTCCTTTCCTCTCTTTGTGATTTTTTTTCCCCACATGTACACACAACAAAACACTTATATTAAGCAAAAAGAACGATCATTATGTTTCATGTTTTCTTTCTCTCTGCACGCAGGTTAATATTTAAATGGTCTCAGTCACTTTAACGAACCGGTTTTACTTTAAGAAATAGAAACACAACATAAAATATAAATGCAAATAAGTTTGAAAATAAAAAAAGTAATCTACCAGTTGTTTCATTGCCTATGCTCAAATTTGCTTAAATTCAATCAATTTAAAAACGGATAAAAAAAGAAAACTGACCGTTTCAGCTCCGGAAACAATTCTTGATTCATTTAAAAACGAGTAAGATCTTAAAATTTCATGGACCAATGAAGCCGTTCTCTTTACAGATAAAAAAACAGTAGGAGTGTCAGAGAGATGTTGATCAGCTGAATACTCCCACACAGTCCTTAGGCGAGGTCTTATCAAGATAAAATAAGTGAGACCATGTGTGTGTGAACGGACACAAGTTGTGTTGAACTTTCACATTTAAATTAGGGAGTTAATGGGACTTTCAGATGTTTTTTTCAGTCTTTCTTACCTACAGAGTGCAATAGACAATAAATGAATGTTTGAACAAATTAAGTTATAATTAAATATTGTAAAGAAAATAGCTTATTTTCATTCTTATATTTAAAAGAGAATTTTGTAGCTCGTTGAACTAGACAAAAGCAGCAGAACCTCTTAAGTGTGTTGATGAGCAAAACAATTTAATTTAATGTTAACGATTTAACACAGAACTTGCTCGAGGGATCGTCTATCCTCTCTGGTCTGGAACATCAGATCCCCGAGGAGGAGCTGGAAAGAGGGATGTCTGGGTTTTCCTCCTGGATGGACAAACGGACGGATGGATGGACGGATGGATGGATGGACATAAAACAGCCCCTTTTGCATTGAGGGCCAGTGCCTGCTGCACTTCATCTTCTATCAAAATACTTTTTTTATGCTATTGATTGAGATGGTTTTCCATACTGTTAATCTATTCTTCTATGATGTATTTACACAACAAAGATAATCTTTACTGTGAACGTCTGTTTGACATCAGCCAGCAAGACTCATAGAGAACTAAAAATACACCAAGATCAGACAAAATAAAAACCAAAACAATAAAAGGGAGATTTAATGTTATTTGTTAGTGAGATAAAAACGCAGAAAAATATCCGACTGGGTGCTGAGAAAATCAACACATACTGAAGATGGCTGAAATGAAAAACTCTGAAAGTTAAAGTGAAATTAATGTGAAGCAGAGTGAGGGGGGGGGGGGGGGGGGGGGGGCGAC
>JARVJO010000155.1:11711218-11730706 GCA_031762555.1 Cynodonichthys magdalenae
CCCCCCCCCCGCCCCCCCCCCCCCCCCCCGCCCCCCCCCCCCCCCCGACCCGAGTAAAACAACAGCTCCCCCTTCAGGGGTTGTGATGAGTTTGGTGTGAGATCTGGCTGTTTGCCAACCTGCCAGTAGAATTTATGTGTGTGTGTGAGTGTGTGTGTGTACACGCGTGTGAGTCGCTACCATTGCGGGGGGACATAGTGTCCAGTTTCAAGCAAAACACAGTGCAGAGAGAGGAAAATAACAGGAGATAATGTTACTGTGACCATCTAGATTTGACAGTTAAATGTGGGGGCCAGCTTTTTGTTTTTCATCCTTTTCTTTTAAAGTTACGTTACAGTAGATGGTAAAAACAGACAAACAGGATGCTGTTATTTCTTAAAGAAGAAACTTTTGTCACAGAATTAGTTCAATGTTGTTGTAAAGTCTATGTTCAAAATGTAGGTAATAGTGACCCAAATCAGATTTTTTTTGCCCAGATTTGACAGTGAATACGACAAATAGGATTTTTTTTTTTTTCAAATCCAACTCAGGTCTTTTTCATATGTGGTACAAACTGGATACATATTTAATGTTTTTCAAAGTGCCTGCTGTCTACCAAGTTAAAATATTAAGTTACATTTTTAAATATTTTCCAGCCATTTTATTAGTGTTATATTTTGTTTGTTGTTTTTGATGACACTTTCTTTGAGTTTCAGTTATTTTAGTAAATTATTTTGAACAATGGGTTTTGTTTTTTTTTCTTTTCTTTTCTTTTGTTACAGTTGGACTTCTTAACTTAATAGTAAAGTTTTGGAGATTTAAAGTAAAAAAAAAATACCCTCTTACATTTAAAAAACAAAGCATTACTTTATACAATATTTTTTGACCTGAGCAGCAAGCTTCTTAACAGAAATCAGAATTTTTTTGGTCACTGAAAAATCACAAAATGTAAAAGTCAAAGATTAAATAGACTGTAGTAAAGCATTTATCTTTTCCCTACAAAGTAAACAAGTTGTCTCTTTATGGCTAATGATGGAAACTCTCTGGTTAGTGACTGAAATAATCCTTAATTGGATTGTTGACAAATACAGATAAATTACAGTTACGGTTTCAGAAAAAAAAAATTCCCCAAAGCACCTCGTAAAAATGTTCTTCATCATCTCTTTTTAAAACCAACTTTACTTTCCAAACTCACTGCAGCAAATGGGTCAAGGTCGGGCTCAACACACACACGTTTGTTCTTCTATCCTTGTGGGGACTTTGCATTGACTTGTATTCATTTTCCAGTCATTTCTTTAGCCTAACCATGCCACCCTAGTACATACCTAACTCTAATCCTAACCTAAACTCAATTCACACCTTAATCTTAAACCTAACCTCTGACCCACTAGTGGTGTTTCCCCTGAGAGGGATTGGGCTTTTGTCCTCATTAGGAACAAAGGGTCCTCACACGGTTGTGTGTACTGGGAAAATGGAACAAAATCGTCCCTACCAGGTAACAAAAACATGCACACATATTCACACGCCCTGCCAGCCTCAGTCTCTCTGTTACATAAAACATTATCAATCACTACTAATAAAGGCAGCTGAAAGGTGTGGCGAGTAACATGAATTCCCCTGAAACACGGACCGGTGCCGCCAAGCACACTCCTAACTCCTACACTCCTGTATCTGCACTCCATCCTCCAGCTCCTCTTCCTCCCTTCACCCCTGCTGGACTCCAGCCCTGCTAACCCCCCTCCCCCAACACACATACACTTTTATCTCTTTTGACTTGTTACCACACATCACAGGTTGAGCAGAGTAAGTGAGAGAGACGGTGTGTGTGCTGCTGTGTGTAAACATGTGCGCGTGTTTCGCTTGGCCTGTCTCTTTCATGCTGCACGTTTCAGGGAGGTGTACTTGTTTATAGCAGCCACTGGACTATGAAGCTCATTTCCTCCCCAATAAGCTCCTATAAATCAGAAACTCTCTTTCTTACTATGTGAAATCTGCACACGACACAGAGCTAACATGCATGACGGGCGCAGCATTTGATTGGCAGGTGCATATAAAGAGAAGCCATGTTACACACAACAGCCTTTTTGAACAAAACAAAAAAAAAAAACAGCATTTCAATAAAACCTTATAAATATATGAAGCTGTATATGAGAGCTGTGATGTTTGTTATTCACATTATTCACAATATGTCTGGATCTAAACCAATCAGACACAAAAGGTGGATATAAAGTTTGGACACAGCTGCACAAAGATGTTTCCTTGTTATAAATCTGAACATATGGTCTATAAGAAAGATCCATTTTTATGGCTACAACAGAGGTTTTACAGCTCATAGAGGGGATGTGCAAAACGTATAATGGCTGTTTCCTCTTTGTTCTATCGTGTTAACCCCAAGAATCTTCTTTGTTTGTTTTTTAAACAACCGATGAAGTATTGTAACAACCTAAAAATGACTGAAATTACACATTTAGAGTTCCTTGTTTACTAAGAAGGTGATTAAGGTTTGCAATGTGTCCTTAAAGGTTTAAAGGACACTTAAAAACAAAAGAAGCATCTAAAAATAGAATCTAAAAATATCTACAGCAGATGATAAGATACTGATGTTTTTTGGTGACAAAACAAACCATTTTCTCACACTTCATACACAAACTTATGGATGGTGTCGGTTTGCTATCAGTTTGGAAAACAACGACAAAAAATAAAAATCACATTAAAATTGAGTCGCCTTCATTAAAATGACAACTAACAGCATTAACTTCAGCTTCTAGTTTTGGTTTCCTGACTAAACATATGTTTTGACGCTCAGATGAGCAAACAATAATGCCATCTTCATTGCATAAACAATGTGCAGCTTCTAAAAGAAAATACAGCAGTATCACTCCATCGTTGCGTGCACATCAATGAAATTAGCCTGAAGCAAAGTACGCTAGTAAAAATCCTGTCATTAGCTTTTAAAAGATCTCATGATGCCAACAATGTCAACCCTTTTAACAAGCAAAGATATTATTTTGCTGCTTTAGTGCAGCAGTCTATTCAAGGCTTTAGGCTTCTTGCTGCCTCTTGTCATATATAAAAAAGTGGAGCCTCCAAAGTTTTATGTAAAAGCCAGAAATTGCTTTCATTCATAAAGTGACAAAGCAAAGCCTTTACTGCCTGTACAGATGAAAAATGAAGGCGGCGAAACACAAACAGGTCAGTTTTTCATTTTTCTCAGGGCTTATTTTTCTTGCTGAGAATGTGATATATCTAATATGTTGAGTCCTTTCCCATAATCTGAGTAATCCCCTCTGTGTGGCACACCCAACCACACCAACATGATCTCCTTAAGCCACAAAAAAAAACCCCGCATCGTCGGACGCACCGAGCCGAGAACAGGTTATTGAATGTGTGGGCTCGGTCACGTCTGGATGAGAGCAGATGATGAGGCCATTACGGCTCAACAATGTAATTACTGAGAGCCATGCCATGTTTTAGCTTTAGCATTTGTCTGCAGCTCATTAGTTAAATATGCATTATTAGTCTAGCTCTATAAACATAAACACACACCTTCGCAGAGTGATGTAAAGAGAACACACAGTGGTACTGGTGCAGATATAAACAAATCATTGTCTTGTTCCTCCTTTACTTTCTTTCTTTCATATCGACAAGATTACAGTTTTGTTAGTTAATGCCCGTTGGTAGGAGAGAACACTGGTTTGGCAAGAAAACAAATACTTTCTATGTGTTTGTCTTGATTTTCTACATCTTCATGTGTCTGCACTATCTACACATCAAGGTTTTCCTCTAATAAACTGAGATTTTCAGTCATATTTGCTCTTTTCATATAGACCTCATTAATGTGATTCTTTATATCACAAAAGTACAATTAATTGCAAGTAATATCTAGAATAAATGTTCTGTTTTTTTTTCCTGTTACATCAAAGAAAACTCAGAAAATCTTCAAGATCCCAGGAAACAAAGGCCCTCCTCTCTTCTGCTTTGGTCTTAAGCCTATTTTATTTAAATCTAATAAAAATATACACGCCAATTACCTCTGGGAGACACGGAGTCTGCACGCACACACACAAGACGAAGGCAAGAGCAACACCCAAACACACACAAAATTGGAAATTAAATCATATATGCAAACAAAGATACACACGCGAAGAAAAACAATGATTTCCACTTGGATTTACTAAGTTAGCTTGATAAATGCACATACAAATAGGGTTTAAGGCATTTAGGCTTCTGTTTTTCCTCATTCTGAAGCATAAAATGAATCGAGTTTCACATCATCTAAAGCAAACAATCTTTGTGTCGCTCCGACTGCCTCACAGACCAAGACAGTGGGTCACAAAATCAACTTATTAAATATTTGAAGGACATTCATGAGAGACTATAGTGCTGATTTATAATCCCCACAAGAACCTTCTGTGTCTGTTAGATTTTTTTTTCATGACTGCCACAAATGCTAATCACATTTTTACCATTCATGTAACCATTTTTAGAAATCTTCAAAGACCCTTTAAACCCATTTGTGCTGCACATTTTTTTTCAGCTCAAGTTGCTCAACTTCTGTCTAGGATCAGCAGGGGATAACAACAAAAGCCTCAATTTGGTTACAAATAAACGACAGAAAATCAATGTAAAAATTGAAATGATATTGAACTGTTTCGGATCAAATCATTCAAAGAAAATGAATGGATGATCAGATAAGTGTTGCCACAGATAATTAGAAGAGTCATCGAGAATTCGGGGAAGGTTTAGAAAGCGGCATCACATGCTAAATAGTTTGCAAGAACTCGAGCGATTCCAGCCACTTCTATTCAGGGAAACTCAAGATTACATCTGTGAAAGTAATGTTGCATAACAACCAAAAACTGGCAATAAGTAGAAGCATCAATAAAAATGACTTCAGGCTAGAAAATTCACTGAAATCATTATTAATCATAATTTTTTACATCTTTTTAAACTCGTTTGGTGACATAAAAAAAGGGACATTTAGTATTTATTTGCTCATGAACTAGTGTTAAAGTGTTCTGCTTGGGGAGGGGGGGCTCAAACGTCAACATGTGAAGACAAAGAAAAGCCAGACTGAGGAGAAATGCATTAATGGTTCAGGTAGTGAAGTGTGTGAGAGAAAAATGGTTTTTGAAAGCAGAAGTTTAAAGAAGAAAACTGCAGCGGTGGAGAAAATGGTCTTTGGTGAATACGTGCACCAGGTTGATGTATGTATGTATATATATATATATATATATATATGTATATAAAAGCCCTGATATGTTCTTGTTTCACATCTACAGACAGTTAACCCCTTTAGCAAGCGAGATGAAGGGGAATGATGAGCTGCTCCCTTTGCTGCACTCCTCCGTTTAATAAGGCTTTTGACTGACACACGTGCACGCTTCATAAGTCTGTCCTAGATCTGTAATATAGGTACGGGTTCCTGCATATATCCCTGCCTTTGGAATACTGCTGAAGACACAAAAAAACACATCTGGTGGTTGATGGATACAGATTTCGCCTCAGGCTGTACGGCACACACAAACAGCAGCAGCGAGGGGTGTCCCTTTAACCGTTATTACACGAGCAGGTGAGCACATGCTCGAGGGCTGGTAAACAAGAAATTTATTCCTTGATTTAGTAATCAGACTGTCTTGTTTTAAAAGATTTATTACAGATTTATAATCTCGTTAGCCTAAAACCTCAACAACTGTGTTTACACATCTGATTTATTTGACAGATGCAGCGATTCCCGTATTGTCTTAAAATTCATGAGCCTGTTGTTTTCTTCTGATCTACTCTTTGTTTGTCTTTTTGTATGTACATACATCTTGATGTACCTTTTGTAAGAAGTACTATCACTTGCTCTCTGCAAAAGCAAAACATGCACTTGAGTCAGAAGCACAAACTGTGATGGCTTTCCACTGAATTGATGTTGCTGTACATCCTAATGAGTGGAGGGAACACACTGGAGCTCACTGCTCCAAGCTACTCATTTGGCCTTGTGTGTGTGTGTCTGTGTTTTTTTTTCCCCATAAGAAGTTTGTTTCTACTCAGAACAATACACATGCTTGAACATATAGTTGTGTCTAAGAGAGACAATCTGCTCATGTGAACAAAGGCTGAAGAAAGAAAATTTGACAACCTTTCTGGAGACTGTCTGGGAAATATTCTTTGTCCTTCAGTTTTTCTTTCCTTCTCTCCTTGACTCCTTCTGCCCTTAACTTCCTACCAATATTGCCCTCTTTTTTTCCTTCATCATGGTTTAACAGTTTATCGTCCATCTGTATGATGCAGCCTTTGTGCTGAAGATTTACTTAGAAGACTGTACTTTGCGTGTATATTTAAAAAGTTTTTAAAAAGATGAAGCAACTGGACTACAGAGTTCCAAGTAGGGCTGAATAGTACTGATCTTTTTCATACTGACATATTATCTTTAGAGAATACTGCTGTATAGGGCATTACATGGGCAGGGCAGAAAGGGGCGGGGCATAAGGGGGGTATATGGTCTCTCGTCATCTCTCCATCGCCGCCGAACTTCATTCAAGATTCACATCTTTAAGTTTCTTCTTCCTGTAAACTTTTTGCCACTTGTCAAATAACTTTGGGCCTCTGTCAGAAAGGAGGTCAGGGGGTTTATTTTTTTTTTTCAGCTCAAGAGAAGGATGCGACTGACAGTGGATTGGGCTGTTTTCCATGATACTACGGTTTCCTTATGCCTGCCGCTGCAACGCACTTCAAATAGGACGTTCATGTTCAGAAAAAAAAGTGGCGTATACTATTTATCATAACTCCAGTTTCATTAGGCCTACTAACACAATTTAAAATCTCATGTATAGCCTGAAGTCTCTACTTTTGGCACAAATTGAAGCAGAGTCTCAGAAAAGGCATATCTTCCTGGATAGAGCGATTTAAATAGGTTATGTGACTAGGCTCCAGACGGTTCATATACCGTCATAATTTTTAAATAACGTCACCGTATTTCAATACCGAGATAAACCACAATACCTCCATACCGCCCAAGCCTAGTTCCAAGCTTTAAATGGCGTGACAATGGTATGCATAATATTAATATCTGGATCAATCCATATACCCCTACCTCAGTGAGGTAAAAGTCTGATGAAATGTGACATGACTGTTCAGACTGCAGCCAATTGAAAACATTATATATGAATCCAATTTAGTACCACGTATGAAAAATACCTGGGTCGTATAAGGAAAAATTGGATTTGTCACACTCAGACTCTTGCCTGCGGTGTGAACGTAGTCTAATAGATTTGTGAGATGTCTGAAGATTCTCACTCCTAGATGAAATATCTGAAATCTGTGTTGCAATTTTTTTTACCCATGCCCAATAGTGATGATTTTTTCTGACCTATCAGCAGTCTGCAGAGCTTTTACATTAATAAATTGTAGCTGGTGGGTTTGTGTGAATCTTTGGTAAAGTAGTATCAAAAAGCATTAGCTTAAATCAGTTGTATGGTACTGTCAAAGAACTAGACAAAGCTATACCATAGGAACACCATAACTATAGATTCAAAAAACGCCAATCAAGTTTGATCAAATGACTCCACCCCTCCTCCATCTCCCTTACTTTGTTTCTCCTGTTTAGATCATGAGTGTTTGTGTTTGTTAAGTGATGGTGCCTGTAATACTAGTAGGGGGTCACAAAAGCTGCATGAGCTGACCCCAACTGTTCATTCCAGCCCCCTTGCCCTCTGGACACACACATTTCACCAATAAGTGTCAAAACCCACAGAAAAAACACACACACCAGCCCTCTTTTATCACCACTGAGCTTGATTATAAACGTATTGGTTGGAACCACAGTCGATGCAGGAAGACACTTTCATAGACACCTCCAAGCCCTCAGCTCCCAGGAGAGTAATACACGAGCTGGAGGAAGAGGTCTCTCCACCATGAAGAAGGGGGTAGTTGTGTATTTCAGTGTGTGAGTGTTTGAAAAAAGTGCTCATAAAACCCCCTAGAGAATGAGCTGATGGAGAGGCTTGTAAAAAGGTCTATCAGCTGGTCCAATCATCGCACACAGAACTCAGAAGGACAAAAGATGTGGGCACTAATTTAACATTTATTCAAACATATTGTCCCCTTTACCTTCATCTATTATACCCTCTAATTTATTTACATGACTGTACAATTTTTAACCTTTTCGTCCAGATATTTGTTACCTGGGACACAGTTTCCTCTCTTCTTAGCAAGGTTAAATAAATTAAACATATCATCTCATTTGCGAGTTAAATACTTTGCCTGCTTTAGAATTCTAATATCATAAATAATTACTCGTAAAACTCAAGTCAAAACATGCAACCATAGTTTTTTCAAGCACATATTTGTAGCAAATTTTCCCCAACAGCATAAAGGCTGTCAACCACAGGTGACTCATGTTCAAAGTGTAAAAGATGGCAACCCTGAAGCAAAGATAATTTAATATTTTTGTTGGTTCAGAGGAAGTAATGTGGGCCAGCGTTAAATCAGATCAGGTAGTGCTCTATTAGGTTTTTCATTTGACACAATCAGACTTTTCTGCTGTCTAATTGCTTCTTTTAGGTCCAAATAATCTTCTTTTGCAACCACCTTTCTAACTACGGCTGGTACATATTATGTGAGAGTTAGCTGAATTGACAGAGCAATGAGAAATGTTCTACATATTGGTAAACCATATTCATTACATCCTTTAGAGTCAAACATGCTCTGCAGCTTGGCATTGATGTTTACAGTCAAACTAAGGAAGAAGCGAGTATCTTGACCCATAAGCACCACAACAGGAGAATAAAAAATTATAATCCCCCATTAGTAAAGCAATTAATACAAGCCCCAAGTAGGGTTGCCTTAATCTTTCTTCCACAAAACAACAACCGTGCTTTAAACTAAATTGGTGACGGAGACAGAGGAAAGTTTCTTATTGAGCGAGGATCATTTCTGATTAATCTCCTGTGGTATGAGGATGTGACACCGACCGTGAAGAGACGGTTATGGCAAATAAAAAGACGACATCATGAGAAGAGAGAGAGAGACTGAGCTGAGAAAAGGAGTGAGGGAGAGACCACCTGCTCATTGTTCCACAAAGACCATATTTAACACAGATCCTTATGGATGGATCACATTCTCTTTCACATCATTTTATTCTGTTTTATCTTTAATATTTTCAGATTAAGGTTGTATATTAATGACCTGTAGATCTTAAGTTTAAAGACAGTAAATTACATTTTTATCATGTGTTGTCTGAATGAAAAACTGATGTCAGGGGCATCATGTAAGAATTTGGTTTGAATTTAAAGGACTGAGCTCAACATGTGCTTCAGTGACCTGTTGAGTATTTAAGGAATTAGATATTCATACTATCAGCTGTTTACTGGTGGCACAATGTGGCAGATCTAAAAACATCTGGATGGAGAATGGAGAATTGGGGTATTATGCAAAAACAACTTTTTTAATCCTTATATCATGTTATAATATCATTCCCTCATCATAAATATGTGTTGCTTTGACTCATTCATGCATGTTGGAGAAATCCTTGAATCTCCTGTGGTAGCCATGTGGAGCTGGGACAAGAGCGCCACCTATTTACACAAAGCTCCTGCAGCTGAGCTCCCGCCCCCCGGAGCAGCAAAGCAGTGTTGTGAAGAAATGCTGAAGTGGGAGTGTCAGAAACAGTCGGAGGTTCTAAAAAAAAGACAAAGGCTAATTTCAAGGTGTTTAGATAATGCAAAGTCAAAACTAATCATTTTCATAACAACTGATAGTACCATACCTGATTGTTGTATAAAATAGAACAATGTGCCTGGAAAATACATAATAAACCCCCCCATCCCCCCATCAGTTTTTACACTTAATGCTGCAGTCAAAAAGAAAAAAAAACTCACTCATACACACTCTACAACGAGAAAACCCTTAACTCCATGGATAAAATATGTTTGGACTTGAGCTGCACTCCAACCACCTGAGCATGTGTGTGTGTGTGTGTGTGTGTGTGTGTGTGTGTGTCGTCATGCTGCTCACGTTTTTATACCAATGCTCAAAGGAGCCTCAAGCGAGGGGAACGAATTGATGGACAGCTTCAGCCAACTAACATGCCAATTGTCACTTACCATTTAAATCAGCACGGCCTGAGTTTGTTTACAACTGTCTGCAGGCAAAAAGGTAAAAGAAAACAAAATTAGGTTGTAAAAAAAAAAATCACACAAGAGAATTGAATGGAGGACACCGCTTTGTTGCTTATCGCTGTGAAAGGTTGCAATCAGTTGAAAATGACTAATTGCGTGTCAATCATTATTCATTAAACCCCTCTGAGTGGGTTAACGACTAAACGACAGACATATTTGCATGTTTAATTAGAAAAATTCATGTCTGTTGTTTTGTAGGAGAAGTGTCACAAATATTGACAAATGAATTGCTTCTTCTACGCGCTTTTTCAAACAAACTCTGTTAAAAGCATGCAGGTGGATTTCAAAATTCAAGAAGGGTTTGGTGCCAAAAGTTGACAGTTTTTTGTCAAAGAACACCCAGATAAACAACTTGTATCTGCCTCAGTGTGTTTGTCACAACTGATTTCATATGCTAGTGTAAGTTAGCCACACCGCCTCGTCTACAGCACCAGCAGCCGGCTAACATCTCTTTCTGTCAGTCAGAAACACACACACGCATGCATGCACACACAGAGCAGGCAGAGGAGAGGGGAGACAAAGGAAGAGAGGGAGGGCTCTGGTGTGGGAAGGTGGGAGAAACATATCATGGGGGAACATGGGGGGAGGAATGAGCGGGAAAGCAGAGATGGAGAAAGCGAGATTGAATAGAGCGAGCCAGGGGAGGTGGAGGGCAGGAGGGAGAAAAACAGAAAGAAGAAAAGAAAGAAAGAAGGCAACGCTGGAAATCTGCATTCTTCTGAATAGGGACACTGAAAGTGAAGTGAAAATAATAATTAAAAAAAGAAAGCATAAGAGGTTGAATGAGAAGAAGAAAAGTGGGTTTGAGTGAGAGAAACAGTGGGAAAAGAAGAAAACTGTGTGTGTGTACATGTCTTTGTTTTGGTGTGTGGACACATATTTTGACATTATACTATCCTTATGAGGACATTTTGTTGTGTAGACAGCAGCCGGGTCCACACAGTGGAGGGAAAAAAATACATATATATATTTGTGGGGGTTAGGTTTATGGCTAAGGTATGAATGAAGTTTAGGCTAGGGTTAGTTATGTACCTTTGGGGCTAAGTCTAGGGTAAGGATTTGGGGGCTGTAGAAATTAATCAAAGTCGATGCAAAATCCACAAGTATTGAGAGACGTGGGGGAGTTGTCCGCTTCAGTTTTGTGAAAATTTGCATGAAAAACAAACATCCGAGTTGGAAAAACAAACTAAACTGGTTCCCAACTCTGACCACTTCCCACTAACACCGTTTTTGACATTTGCAGCTTTGACTGACACCCAACCTGCCAAAAAAATGTCAGAAGATGTAAAAACAAAACTTTCTGATAGATTAGCTGTTAGTGCATTAAGGTGTGTAACTGAAGTTGAGTACATGCTGTACAACTGTCCAGTCTTCCAACAAACAGGATCGAAGTGGAGGGAAGCACTCGTGTTTACATAAAAGTCAGTGGGGGGTCATGAATTATGCATGCCATATGGAGCTGTGTGGCTGTACAGCATATGCGCGTGTGCTGACATAAAACTCTAGAATATGTGTTTGTGTGTTCGTCTTGTGGTCGATGTTATGTGTCCCCGCCAAAGGCTTTGAGACTGAAAATTAGAGAGGGAAGCTCAAGGCAGAAGAGACAGAGAGAAGCTGCTGGTAAACACATCCATTTCCAGCTCATGGTGAGGTAATGTTGCCAAAGCGAGCCCAATCTGCACACAAGTACACACTCGGGCTACACACAAAGTTCTGCAGCTCCGCAGCCCTCCAGTTTGGCAAAAGACCGAAGCCCCACCCCAACCCTTGAGAATGGCTGCAAACCCCCACCACCACCCACATTCAGAGTCCAGCTCGCTTGGGAGGGAAGTTCAGCATGTGGAACCCAAATCAAAACAATAACAACCTAGTCTGCAGATGCAGGCGGCTCACGTGACCGAAGCCACTGGCTCCGATTGTTCACAGGGAGGGGCAGGGGAAAGGCTGGGGTTGCGGAGGGAAGGCGGTGAGGAGGACTACAGTTTGAGCAAACTGATGCTTTTGTTGATATGAAGAGCTCGCTGACGGTGGGGGCGCCGTGAGGAAAACAGGAGACGGTTTGAATGACCTTTCTACATGGGGGGTGAGGGGGCAACAGTACCAGCTGTCTTTTAAATTCCAGTCACACTCTGAACACACACTACGCCCCCAACCTCGCACCATCAGCGTGCACAGAGACTTTTATTTTTGCTACCTCAAGGCTAAAAGTGTCACTGCTGGCTGTTTACCAATTTACAAGATGTTCTGCGCAGCGACAAGGGACGCCATGAAAAACCAACTTGAAGAGCTTCGTGTGTGCGTCCATAACTCTGTGTTTGTGTCTGCGTGTGTCATAATCATCCCGGTGCCAACCAACTCACAGGTGAAGCTAAAGTCTTTGAAGAACAAAGGGAGCAGAGAGGGAACAACAAAGAGAAATGAGTGTGTAAGAGAATAACAACAGATTTTACACAACTTTACAAACAAAGCTTAGCGTGTGTCACACGATTAGGAAGCATTTATGTCTCTTTTTACAGCACAACGTTTGCTTGTAAGCGTCATTGTTTCAAAATAAAAGTCACAAGGGTTCAGAAAACAAATAAAAAACACAAAACTGTAAAGTTGAAAGTGACGTTCTGGTGTTTGGATACAGACTTCACGGCACAAAAGTTGAATCAAAGTTTCTAAATACTATTAGTTCTAATACAACGTTCCCATACAAAGCTCTAATTTTAGAAACGCTAAAATGGTAAAAGCTCCCATTTCTGTTTCTCCAAGTCGGTGAACTGAAACCCACCAGATGAAGGATTATGTTGCCTGGTCTGCTGCCTGCTTGCAGTTTTAGATCTTACTGGGAACACCAAAGACAACAGAGGATCCTTATTGGATTATGAAGTAAAAGGATATTCCACTTGTCCCATTTGAAAACAGCTTATGTACATGTACACAAGCAAATAGATATTAAATAAAGTAATAAAAACAGTAAACTTTGATGCTGCTCTTCAACAGCATTAAAGCTTTTATTTGCTGCAATGTTCCAGCTTAAGGTGCGTTTACTGATGGCGTGAAAACCCATCTTTTTGAAGGTGAAATTACACGCAGCCACGCTAAACACATTATAGCTGCTCTCACGGTGTAAATATCCTTCATACATCTGTCAGACCAGAAGGTGTGTTCATGCCACATATGGAAATTAACACTGTGGAGTTTATGAATGTTCTTCATTATACGAGTTAGGATTAAGGCGTGTGGTTTAACCTTTTAAATTTGCTTAACAAGTTTAAAGTTAAGTGGCTGTGATGACATAAGAATACCTTGAACCGTTTTACAGCTTGGCTATGATCCGGATAACGACTGACGTTAAATAATTTAGTTTGGAGATTGTGACAAAAGACATATTTGGGCTTTTTTTATATCTTGGTGAATGAGCTCAACCTTTAAGTTGATTAGCAGATTAGAATAGGTAAATTACATTAAAAAAGTTGATGTAAAGTTAGAGCAGCAACAAATGATGAACGTAAGCGAAATAAACAAACATATGCATACAGGAAGACAATCACAGACGCACTAGTACAACTAGGTGCCCACACTTTACTTTTAGCGCTTCTCTGTCACACGGAGCCCACGGTTAATCTGCAATAAAACTGTCATGTGACACTCAAATTAAAAATGGGCTGCAATTACGACACCCTGGTGGCATGCACCTAATTAGTACGTCTTCATTTTAATTAATAAAGCCTGTCAGTCTGACAGATATCAATAATTTAAACCAGTAAGGTCAATGGAGCTTTAAAATTGATGGCTATAATTAGAAATAGTAAGCAGGCACTTATTCAGAGATGGGTTGATGTTTTAATAGGTTAGACTTCTCCTTGTTGTGTCACGATGTCTTTGCCCCAAACCAAAACTTTGTCTGGGTCAGTACAGTCGTATAAATACTAAATTATGCAGAAGGTGCTAAATTATTACATTTGCAAACCTGCGGCTGTAAATTTTCTACTCAGGATCCATGTTTTTTATTAGATGTGTGCATGTTTTTAACAGCAAAAATGATGAACGGCAATAAAAGGTAAATAACTATTGTTCAAATCAATTCAAGTCATTCCCTACCAGTGTGTAGGCCAAGTCACAAGGGGACACCGCTTCAAGAAGTCTGTTTTTGTTATGTTTTTTGGCCAGAGCTCCAACATACTGACTAACTTTATATAATTCACTACAGATATACTGATAAGACAGCATTTTTATGCTCATTAAGGACTGACTTTGGTGTCCAATGCAGTTTATCTGAGTAGCATCAAACATTACAAAGATTGTTTTAACTAAAAAGTATATTTCAATGGAAATAAAAAAACTATATTTTTGTTTCTTGCAACAATAACATTCATAAACTCACATTAAAAGCTCTGAAAAATATATTTATATGGCCAGAAGACAATTAAATGATGTATTACGGGCAGTTTACAAAATGAATTGAAAGCTGCATATGTAAAAAAATTTACATGTTTATGTCAAGTTTTTAAAACGTGGTCTTGACTCACCTAAAGTGCTCCAGCTTAAATCAACACTTTCTGCTGATTTAATTGACTAGTTTAGGTAAACTCCTTATTAGAATGGAAATTTAGTGAAGGATGCAACTTCATTGCCCCATTAGTGGTCTGTTAGGGCACAATGTGAGACACTTGACACTGTCACTAATTAGTACCATCGTGTACACGCTGTAGATGACTATAATGCACATCCATCAGCAGAATCAATTAGAGCAGCTCTCCGGACCATCAGTCCATTAAAGCTGGGGGACTATGGATTGGTGTGAAGCAGCAGAGAACCAACAGATCCAGCAGCGGATGAAAGATTTGAGTCCCTGCATCACACATTATAGACAGCTGTAAACAGAAAACACAGCTGTGCTGCTAATTTGCATATTAGGGGCATTTCATATAAGGTGTTCGAACATGTAGTTGTGTTTCCCTGACAGCCATAATAAAAGGTCAAACTTCATTGTGTTTATTTATAACATCAATAATTGCAAATTGTGTTTTTGCTGACAACTTGAAATGAATGCTTGACATTCTATTATTATTGATGGACATCTTGAGTTGAATATGTACTAATTAGATGAATGTCATCTATTTTAAATAACTTGTGTAGTAATGAGCATATCAAGTGTATGTTTATAGAGAGGGTAAATCTTGAACTGCGATCAGACTTGAGTGGAAAAAAAATAGTAAAGAAAGAAAAGTTAATTTAGTTACTGATCTATGGTCAATCTTTCACACTAAAAGATATGAAAGCTTTTTTAATTTAAGGGCACATTTGCATATTAATTTAAAGGCAGGTTCAACGGTGTAGCAGTTGGCCGGAGTCTCGGGAGCCGGTTGAACGAGGACCGACTCCACGTCAAAGCGTGAGGGGATTCGCCTTTAATTAATGTGTGTGTGATAAATCAAAAGCTCATTTAACAGCAGGGAGGAAGAGACCAACGAATGCCAAACTGTATCTGACATCAGAGATTCAGAGTCGTCTTGGTGGCTTTGAACACATTTGCTTTAGAACTCAATTTACAGAAGTCAAAGTCAAACTCAGTTACTTGGTTTAAGGCTTCTCCAAATATAACCATAAAAATGTATTTCTGATTCATATCTACTGTGAGAAACTTGCTTTATTCATCTGTTTAAGTTATTCTGAAATATCAAAAAATAAAAAGTAGAGTCAAGTAGAAGCTGAAAAGCATGTCTGCTGGTTAATATTTGCTGAGGACTGTCACAAATAAGATAAAACCACTCTAATGTAAGTACACTTACACCACAAGGCTTTTATAGAAATTGATTATGAGATTTCGCTGATCTCATTTTGAAATTACAAACACACCTGTTACCCAGATATGATCAGAGGCCTTTTAATCTCACATAAGCTCAAGTCTGGACCCCAGAGTGGTCCCCCATTGGTTGGGTTTAAGCCAAGACTTCTTTTTTGCACCAAGGCTTCAAAACAACGAAGAAGCCTGTTGCTATGAGCTGAACATGAGATGGGACTTTTTAGAAAACCTGTCTTAAAACGTTCTCTAAGGCAGCGACTGTGAACTGATGGTTCACAAACCCTTTTCATCAATGCAGACAATCCAATGAATAAATTGATTATAACCCAGAATGTAAAGTTTCATTAAGGCAGTGCATTAGCCAATAAAAGTATTCACTTCTGCCTGTAATAAGGCAAACAGAAAAATGTAGAAAATGTTGATGACACAGGTTAGGGAAAGCCTGTTTTACTGTGTTTATTTCTGTTAGTAATTATGAATCAGGTTTGAGAAAAATCTGATTTTACATAGCAAAGACAGCCTGAAATTAAAAAGTGGGAATGAGAATCAGAGAAAAAAACAGAAAAAAAGAGATCATGTGGGTTTCTTTTCAGATGTTAATCTCATGGTTTCTCAAATCCACTGGCATCCAAACCAGAAAAAAAACTGTTTTCCTTGGCATCTCTCATTCTTTCCTTTACTTTCTCTGCCACTCTCTCTCCGGACAGCCCACTGTGCTCTCTAGCTCAAACCCCTTCCACCATTGTTCTGAAATTAATACACCCTCTTTCACCACAAATACAAAAAAAAAAAGATTTAACCAGAAAAGTATGAAAGGGCCACAGAGACAACCAGAACCACAAGTAGAAGGAAAAACAAGCAGACCGGTAAACAACCACTTTATCAAAAGACAAACAATAATTTGTCGGTCACCCTGGACTCTTTTCTGTTATTGGTCCGATTTGGAGCTGGCTTCTGCACTATGCAACAAAAGTGAAGCACATTGTTGGCTCGGCACACTAAACTGGTTGATCTGCAAACACGCCAATGAACAATAGAAATGAATCTGACAAATTGCTTGGTTTTGGCATCAAAGTTGGCTTTTACTCCAACCCCTTACCCAGTCCTGCCAGACTCCTACTCAGAAACTGACAGCTATGAGAAATGGTGCTCTGATTCAATGATAAAGTTTGGAATGTTACCATATATTAAAAAGACAGGGAGGGGGCTAATAAAAGGGGGATATAATTCACTAAATGTGAGTAATTTTCAAAAAAGGAGACAGTAAAAGTGGATTAAAACCCTCAGATCTGTTGTTTTGGAGTTTTGCAATAAGCAAAGCACTCTTTTAAATTTCATTTAACTAAAGGTTATATTTTACTTTCTCTGCTTGCAATTAGTCTCCAGAATGTCATTTGTCAAGAGGCAAGCCATTCATTTCTACCGGTCTGGCCCTGACAGTTCTTGTTACAATTAACTGTTTCCTGCAAAGAAAAAAAATAAACATGATCTCTCGAGGGAGGAAGCATGTCCAGCACCTGGCTCGGACCATGATTAGACAACATGTAAAAACCAAATAATCTTCTAAAACCTCTTTAAAATGCAACTCTGCAGAGAACAGTGCACCGTAAAAGACTTTTTCTTTGGTAGTAATTTCACAGCAGAGAAAAAAGAAAACACTGTGATGAGATTAATGACCAGTCGATGAGGAGCGAACAAGTGATAAACACCGTGTAATTTGTCCTCAGAATCAAAATAAGTTTAATAAACTCCAAGCTTTACTGGTGGCCCATTTATCTGTGTTTTGTTACAATATTTAGAGACTAACATGAGGAATCATTAATCAGTAGGAGGAGTTTTTCAACCACTGTTTAAGTTTTTCTGTAGTGAATTTTAAATTTATTCTCACTTATCACCAATTGGTAGGGGTGTAAGAAACCATCAACACACTGAAATATCACAATATTTCATTTCCTGATACTGTGTTGATTTTTAATAAATGATTAATGGATGGATGTTGTAAGATGAAATGTGATTTACAACTGCAGAGTTCTTCTGGTTGCATAAAAATAAATTCTATGCATGGTGTGCTCTTACCGAGTCTTTTAAAATTTGAATATTTTGTAGAAAAAGGTGGCAATACATCACCTTGTTTACAGTATCATGATATATCATATTGTGACCTCTGTGTCAAGATATTATCATATCACTAAATTCTTATAAATAGCCCTACCAATTGGATCATTTTATTTGTAGATCACAAACGCCAGCGGAATTCTTTGGTCATAATTACCCAAGTGCGCAAATCTAAAAATAAATATCTATCAGGAGATATTTTAGATTAATGAACAAGAAATTATATCTAAATTAATTTGTTATACTTCATCATCAACCTTTTAAGTTAGATTAAAAATCACAATTGTTTGCATTTATTTTCACAGTATGCCTAAATTGAAGCAATGTGTATGTATGCACGCCACAGCTCGACAACTTCAGTTTAAGATCTCTTATATTTGAAGTCAGAAAAACCAGACCCTCCACTACATCTGGTTTTAATGCAGACCTGAGGGAAGTGACAATGTTCTCACACGAGCCGAAAACTCACTCAGGGTGTTTTTTTTTTACAGCGGCGGTGCTGCTTTTGGCACAACTCTGGGATCCTCTCAGCTACTGACGAGTAGATTTACTACCTGGCAAGCTAGCTGCAGCCACACCATGTGTTGTTTGTAAATAGAAAATTAGCCATACAAATAGTTTGACTGCCTCAAATCGTGGTGCACTGATGTGTGTTCAGAACCTTTAGTGGCAAACAAAGTATGTGGCAGTGGAGTATTACAGCTCATTTTTAGTTCTAGCTGTAAATATTATTGAAGCTTGTGTTTTCCTTCTACCAATATTTAAAGGGGGTATTACGCAAAATTAAGCTTTTTCAGCTTTATATTATGTTATAATGTCAGTATTGCTTTGACTCATTCATGTTTGAGAAATCCTTAAATCTCCTGTGGGAGCCATTTGGAAAAGCCTCAACAAATGATGGTACAAAGCTCTGCCTATTTACCCAAAGCTCCTCCCTGGAGCTCAGTCCCCAGCCGAGCTACTGCCCCACAGGGCACCCCACCCCCACACAACTCCACCAGACTAGCGGGAGGAGAAATATTTCTTTACAAATCACTATGATTTCATTGCAAAACGTATCTTAAAAATGGTGAATGTTCATGATTTCCTTGCAAAGCATAGATTCATAATGATTAGGGATGCAAACAATTAATCGACTTATGATTAATTGTTGAATAATTGGTTTATTAGATTACAATTTCTTCCATTCGTTTAATTGTAAACATCTGTTTAAACCTTATTTCAGTGTAGTTTTACCTTCATCCAGTAGATGGCGCCGCTGCTCTCTCAGCCTGGCCTACTCTACCCCGGCCCTATGTTGTGCTGAGCAGAGAACCGGGCGGTCGCCTCCATGTGGGCGGCATCATAATTAAACGCACAAATCTTGTTTAGTTTTATTTGCGACACAACAATAATAATGGACAACACCAAACTCGAAGGAAAAGTACCGAAAGC
>JARVJO010000155.1:11734541-11749791 GCA_031762555.1 Cynodonichthys magdalenae
GTTGTGGAAAAATGTTCAGATTCTTGAGCCAATACTAAATTTTCCAAAACATATTTGGAAAAAATAAATCAGAAACGAAAAGTGGTACGTTGGAAAACAAAGCTGTTCTTCCTGTAGGCATTTTGAGGTTTTGGATAAAATGTCTACTCGAGGGAAAATACTTTAAGAAAATAAGCCATAACCTTTTTTTAAGTATACAAATACTTTCTTTTTTATACCATTTTCTATCATGTGATTTAAGTGTCAGTATTTCATGGTCTAATATTGTTTTCAGAAATTTACCACATGATTCATAAAAATGACCAATAATGAACAGTAACAAAAAATGTCCACTTTTTTCTTCATATTCTATGTTGGAGCTTCATAAAATTTTTATTTAACACTTTGTTTGCAACTTCAGAACAAATATGTCCTTTTCTGTCAGGGTTAGGTTGATAGTACAAACACCTGTCCGTAAAACCAGGAAAATCTTTGTACACTAAAGGTTCGGTCAAATTACAATTATGGGTTTATTTTTTATCTTATCAAATTGAGCTTTCTTTGTTGACTCTGGTTTATCAGAACAAAACAATGAACAATCATTTATAAGAAAAGGGTTTTATGTCTGAAAATGCAAAAAAATGATCTCCTCTTTGACATGACAGTAACAGTTCCGATTCTACACACATGTACATACCAACACACATCTATAAAAAAAAGAATCTTTAATAACACTCCAAAGCCAGAATAAGCAGAGTGACTCACACAGCTGTCACTGACAATATAGGAGTAATTTGGGCCAATGTGTGCGAGTTAAATCATCTCAAAGTACTTTAACCTGAATATTCCTAATGAGAAACTGCAACTACACTCTCCATGACTCTGCAACAGAAAGCAACATTTATTTAAATGATTAGGAGAAAATATATATATAAAAAACACTCACTCATTATTGAGGCTTTTCAAAATAAAAGTTCAGTTTTTCATTGAACAGAAGAACAACAGGATAGCATATGATGACTGTCCTGTTCGGATAAAACCAACCGCAATCTCTTCCTTTCACTAAGCTTATGAATCACTGCATTTAACAAAGCAAGAAAACAGAAATTTCTTGTTGAATGTGCCGAAGTTTGAGTGAACATTTGTGATCTCGAGCACAGAGAAAACATTTATGTTTCCTCTCCTCTTTTACCCTCTCTTCAACCTCCTAACAACTGTTTGGTCAGAAGTTTATCATCATTTAACAATTAGACGTCAAAAGGTTGCATAATCCCAACTTGTGTGTGTTTATTTATTTGCTAGAGCAACTCACAAAAATTAAAGATGTTATTGTGTTTGAGAATAAAGTTCATAAAGTTATAATTAAATAAACACCCACGAGACACTGAGACACTAATGTAATTACTAGCAAAATATTAAAACACGTGTGTTTTTGATATAAAAATATGCTCTTTTGGATTTTGAGCCAGTTCAGTTTTTAAAAGACATCTTTGTTAAGCCACTGTGGTTTCCTGTAAGGTAAGTCATGACCAAACAGTCACATGAGTGTGGTCACACACACACACACACACACACCCACACACACACACACACACACACACACACACGCAGAGCAATGCTGCATGATAAAGGTCGTTTGACAACCGTGCTGTAGATTACTGTTTAAATTCACACAATCCTAACGTACAAATGAAAAAAAATAAAAACAAAAAAAACACAAAAATAATATAAAAATCAGTTGACAAACTGTCAGAAAATTGATGTGTTGACGTCTCTGTCCCCCCACCCCATAAAATGAGAGGAATGCACAGAGGTGCTGTGTTTGTAGCCTGACAACATTCAGGTGAACGCTCCTGATCGACAACAAGGACAAAAACTCGCACACGACTGAAGTTCTTCTCAACGACACACATCCAAAATGACCTCATCTGTTGTTAAAAAGCACCTCTATCTTCTCACTGCTCTCTCTGTCTGCGGTGTTTTGTCAGTTCAAACGGCCTGAAAGATGTTTAGAGAGAAGTTGGAATATGCTCCCGCAGTCATTCTTTCTTACAACACGATACCGCACTCCCAGTAATTTTGTTTAAAAAAAAACTCCACAGATTGTACATGCCTGATGACAATCAAACAAAAGAAAAAAAATCCTCCTTCCTTATCTGTTTTCCTTCCACCCTACATCTCCAACATCTCCGATCTAATTTGTCTGGACTTATCCTATTCCAGGAATTGTTTTGGGGATTGGGAAGTTCAGTTATCCTAAACTGTTATTTAGCTTCGCAAGCAGCTCTCCTGCTGGCATAATTATGCATCAGCACAGGTAGAAAGGGGCAGAATTACAATCACTATCCAGTAGAGCTGCATGATATTTTGTTTGAGCATTGTCATCGCAGTGCAATCACAAGTACTGCGATATAGGAGGCAAGTTAAATCAATGTGTTATCTAGGCACTAATCCATAATCCAGTTCCATAAGCAATATATATATATATATATATATATATATATAGATGACTCACAGGGTTAGAAAAGAATTGAAATGTCAGTTTTTCCCAGTATCGTGGAGCCTTAACATGAATCATTTGCAATTCGATGACACCTCCTTTGGCCAAACCACTGTGCTTCATACTGATGTTGTTCAGCTGCATGAGGCCTGAGCTTCAGAACAAAGAGTCACTCGGCCTCTGCTCTGTCAACAACCTTGCTTCACTGACTCCCGTGTTGGAGTGTGCTTAACTTGAACTCTAAGTGGCAGCACAACAACCCAAACAAGTCAAGCCTCTTTCTAGGCATCAAGTAAGTAAGCTGCCGTTGCTCGGGCTGCACAACACACTCGTGTACAAACCAGCGAGTCAACAAGTGGCATCCCAATCCCTCCCAAACACCACTACTGCAAAAAAGGGGGGCATTCATTTGCAGTACCAGGCACAACGCCAGGCATCCAGATTCTTTGGAGCACGCCACCCGTTGCCAACCTGGGGGTGCCCACTTTTTTGGCCGTGTTCAAAGCTCACACAAACAACCCTCATTCCAAAATTTTAAGTAGCTAAATCTCACAAAATACACAGAAGGGAGGAAAATCCCACCCGTGTTTTACTACACGCTCATGCACACTAAAAGCAATGCACACGTGAATCTACACACACACACAGCAGACTCCTCCTCATTTTATGGCTTGTTTTCGACTTCGGCGAGAATTGAGTCGTGCTGAAAGAGACTTGACCATTGTGTTGACAGGACGAGGGCTGCACTGTAATGCAGTGCAGCAGTTTTTTGCGAGTGCAAACCAAAAAAAAAAAAAAGCACAAAACCATAAGAGTTCACAAAGTTATAAGCAGAGCTCTTTGTGTGGAGCGTTAAACATAAAGTTACCAATGCCACACAGGATTTACAAGCGAGGAGAGTCCATTCAATGTGTTATTTGTAGTTGTAGCAAATGTGGTTCATCTAGAATGTGTGGAAACAAAGAGTGACCACATGTTTCCTGTTGGTTGTAGAAATAGCTTGTAAGTTGCTTCATCTGTAACACCAAAACAAAAACAGAAGCAAAAGGAGGGGTTCGTAAATTAAAATCAGAATTTTAAAAAAGTGTTATTTACACACTCTGTGGTCCCTCCCTGTCTGTAACAACACACTTTCTCCTACAACAAAAACAGTGTTCATCTGGACTGGGCTTGCTCCTCTTGGTTAGAAAAGCCACATATGTGGATATTAATCTATATCTCAATATGTAACAACATATAGGAATAAATTAAATCCTGTATTGTGTGTATTTGAGTGCAAATGTGAATTTAAAGGCTGGACGCAGATTATTTAATGTAAAGCCTACGTGCATAAATGTCCGACGAGCTCATCCAAATCGCTGCAGTCAGACTGTTTGTTTCCTTCAGATTACCCACCCTCTGTAGCCCACATAAACATTGCGCAGGCCCCATCGAAGCCCTTTTTTGTCCCACATTATACACATTACCGCCAAAAATATATGTCATGACAGCTCGTTTTGTGATTAAACAATCACACAGACCGGCATCGTAGATGTTCTGATGGAAGCATGTTTGGAGCTCGCCGGTTATATTTTGCCGTGAGCAGTGACACCATTAAATCCGCTCCGTGCAGGAAGCGGTTAAACGCTGCAAAACACCGCACAACAAAAACACAGAAGCGCAGCCTGCCGGCCGGGGCCCTCTGCACGCGCGCTCACTCACGCACACATATACACACACCTTCAAGCTGGACTTGAGCGGTCCTTTGGCTGCAGTGTGGCTGGAGCCCGCGGCTATCTCATCCTCGGTGAACTCCTTCAGGCTTCCGTCTTGCATAAGCACGGTGTAAACGCTTCGTCGGGCTCCGGCGGCCGAGACGTCTCTGTTTTCCTGCTTGACAGCCTGGACCACCCCCGTCACCGGGGCACCGTCCCCCGTCGGACTCGGCGCATAAACGCGGCTGCCGAGGATCGACCGTTTGACCAGGCGCCTGGTATGCATGTCCTCAAATATATATATATATACACAGTATATATATATATATATATTTAAATTGTGTCTTCGGAACAGTCAACCCGGTGGATTTAACTCACAAAACGTCGACTTACAACCGGGTAAACAACGTCGAGAAAAACACAAAACCGCAGCGGGCTAAATGGGCGCTCCGACAACCGTAACAAAATGTTAGAAAGCGGCAACATACTCGGGGAAGAGCAGGGGGTGGACGAAAACTCCAAACTGCGTCCCGGATGCACCAAACTCAGAAGCACACGAAACCGAAGAACTTTGAATTAGCACCACGACGACATGAAAACGATTCATTCGCCGCTACAACAACCTCCACATCCAACCGGCTACCAATCTCCGTCCGTTCGACCTGTTTGTTTTCCCCACTGCTCTCAGAGAGCCGAGCGGGGCGGCCGGAAAACACGGAGCACTCGGCAAATTCCGTAACCGAAACGACGCCCGAACACGATTAAACAAGACGGCGTCCTGTAAGGACCAAAACAGCCCGGACACAAGCGGATGAGGGCGAACACGTAGGATTATTCCACTCCACTTGACTATACGGTACTCTTCGCGACTTTAAATGTCAGAATGGCTAGAAAAAATACGTCGATTAGTCAACTCCAGGTTCGTGTTGCTGTGAGATCCAGTCCGCCGTTTGTTCCGACCGAGCAGGGCCTCTACCGGCGGAGCGCTGCCTGTAAACATGTGCGGTCCGGTAGCCGAGGCGGGCTGCAATTGGACGCTGCAGCACACGCCTCCACAAGCCCCCCACCGCTCCCTCTTTTCCTGCAAAGGGGGGAAATGTAACCGTGGAGGCTGCTCCATTCAAAACAATGACGCAAGGCTGGAACGGAAACAAGAAGGGAGGGCAAAGATGAAGGGGGAGAAAAGGGGAAATTTGGGTTTCAAAAAGAAAAACTTCAAGTAGTATGCATGTAACCTACTTTTCAGGTACAACGATACTGAAATACAATAATCTGTTTTTAAAGGTAAAATGGACTGCATGGACCAAATTTTATAAATTATAAAAAAGACATGTCATGTGACTAGTTCACATTATTTTTCCTGGTGTTTACTTTAGCTTTTTTTGCATTCTACAATGTCTGCATACTTCTGCTTTTAGCTACTGTTTGGCTATTTTTTTATCTTTTAGCTATGTTTCTGATATTTTTAGCTACCATTCTGTTACACTGTTACTATATTTAATAAAACCTTTAGCTACCTTCAGGTGTTTAACTTTTACCCTGCTACTTTTATCTATCATTCTGTTACTTTTAGCTGTGACCTATCATTTGGTAATTTTAGATATAGCTACTGTAAGCTAAAGTTTTGATACTGGTAGCTTTTAGCTAGCCTCTTGCTAACCTTTTGCAGGGAGAACAGGAAGTGGAAAGGCGTTTGCTACTTATAGATTTTTGCTGAAATGTTGCTGTTTTAGCTCTATGTCGATCATATAAACACACGACACAGCACATCCAAACTGGATCTGGAAAAGCTCTTAGCTTTTCTTTGGCTTACAGCTAGAATTTAGGTTATTTAGGTTTAAGCTGAAATATTGCTGCTTTTGACCACTTTTAGCTTAAACTAGGAGTTTGCTTACTTCCGTTTTAGCTAAAATGTTGCTGCTTTTAGCTAGTGTTTTTTTTTTACATTTTACTTTTATCTAGTGTTTTTTACATTTTTAGCTATGCTTTTGCTCCTTTTGGCTTTTAGCATGTTGCTTCTTTTAGATTTTATCTAGTGTTTTGTTCCCTTTAGGTCTTAGCTACTGTTCAGATTTTTTAGCTTTAACGATTCTTCAACAAGATCGAGTAGTGGTCATCTTGAACTGAACTGACTCTAAAAGTTACATTTGTTTATATAAATTCAATGGCTTTTCTTTTGGGGGTTTTATTTTTTTTTAAATCCACCAAACACTTTGGGATATATTTTGCTAACACACACACACATCACACAATTTGGCAGAGCAATCCTATCAAAAAGAACTAAAGAAAAATATGTCTTTGGCAAATCAATTGTAGTAAATACTCCTACAGATAAACACACACACAAAAAAAAACATTCATTGAATATTTATAATTTATTAAAAGAATTCATATAATAAAATATTTACAGAGAATGGAGGCTGGACAAAGGAAAGTGACAGATATAGATGTGATCATAACTGTACAAACAGTCTTCGCCCCTTGATCAAAGCTGGGTGTACGTAAAGAGTTGTGTGTGTGTGTGTGTATATGATCAACATACAACATAAGGGATTTTAGGTAAGTGCCTTGGATTGTGTCCTGATTAAATTTGGCAGGAAAACACCCCCGTTTGGATACAACCTCAGAGGTCTATTGTGTTTGAAGAGGGACATTAAATCTGATTGCCAATAGCTTAATACATAACCACATCATTCCATGAGAACAATACTCAGAGACATTCATGTCTTTATGCAGGGGGAAAAAGTCTAAATCACACTTACAATGGCCTTCTTGAAGAAATAAGTGTATTTTCACTTCATATATTCCTCATCATACAGAAAACACCAGGAGTCGAGCTCGTTTAGCAGCGTCTCGCTTATGAATTGACAAAAATTAATACATAAAAAAAAAGAACAGTTTGATGTAAAAAGCTGAGGATATTAGTGACTACAGCACAGATCATATTATTTTAAAATGAAACACCAAGCTGCAGAACTGAGGCATTATTTAGGTTTTTTTATGATTAAAAGTACCACAATCTCTTTAAAAATGCACGTACCATTTAAAAAAAACAGTACAGTATGGTGAAGTTTGAACAGATTTAGGAGAACATGGTGTTTTTGAAACAATTCGGACATTCATCGAATTAACTCATCAAATTAAAATACTGTGAACGTACAAGAATACATGAATTTTCCTGCGAGTAATAGCTGGTTAAAATAGTGCTCTAAATATATACAGACCTCAGTTGGCATGTCGTTGATACAGGTTACAAACATTTGTAGTTTTTTGTTTAAAATTTGCATAAATGTAACTAAACTGATAACTTGGCTATAAATGCTGTACCATAAAAGTAATAAATGTGCATAAAAACACAAACACAAACTTAGTTGTACCAAAAAAATAGACTAAATACATGGCAGTTAAAAATACAATCATAAAATTATGTTGTCCTTTTCACTCACAAGTATTTGACTTTTTTTTTTTGAAAACTGAGAACAAGTAAGTCTTTAAACATCGACAAAAATACGTACCTCACAGGCATTAGCCTCACATTGAACTCATTTAGTAGCTTTAATAAAAACGCTCAGAACTTCTATAAAATCCTATTTACTTCTGTCTAACAGACACTCGGCAACATTTCACAATTACACAATAAAAAGAACATTTTTCAAATAAATACATTATGAGTTTTACAAATAAAAATGTTTTAGACTGTAGATCTAGAAATGCTTTCCAAATGTGTCTTCTTCTTTTCATGTCACGTTAAGCTCATAAATAAAAGTAATAAAAAAAAGTATTTTTAGTTCTTTTTCCATGTCATTAACTATTAAAAATCCTTTTGTTTAACCAACAGTTGGCTTCTGTTTTTTTTTCTTTTTGCGTCAAACTTTTTCACAGGAACATGTAGCGAGAATACACATCGGAGGTGTCACAGACCTGACAAAGCACAGCCCAGAAATACACCATCTGACACCTCAACACGACGTGACACCGAGTCAACTCGAAGCTAGGGAGACTAGCTACTGCGGGGCGGGGGGTGGGGGGGCACAGATAGCAATACCTTCACATAACATGATAAGTGCATAAATTTTGTATGAACATATGGCACTAATAACTTGATATCTTTTACTTTTAAACAGTGTCTTCTGCCGACATTTACATCGCTGCATATGTGTCGTGATTGGATATGTTGTACTTCATTAATTTTTCACAATCAAGTGTTTTTAAGGCTCAGCAGTACCGATTATCCAGCTTCATAAATTAAAGATATGATAAACCGTACCCAAGCTGTGATGTAGACGGAGCAGTTTTTTTCCTCAAGTTAAGCACTGATGCATGTTTGACAGCTGCTTTTCAGCACTATACAGATGTTTTTGTATTAGTGAGAGAGACGGGGGGGATTCAAAGACGAGACATGTCCCGACCGAGACCCAGCTCTGCCAAACTTTCGTAGTCATGCTCTGGCCTGGCGACGTCCATCCCCTCCGCCTCCCCTCTGTGATCGTCATCTGAGCTGCTAGTCTTTGTGATGCGGATGGAGTCGTAGGCAGGATCCATGCCATCCATAAAGGCGTCCTCATTCGACTGGGGGTCTTGGATGTCTCCCACCGTGGCGTAGAGGTCGCTGGAAGAAGAGGCCAGGACCAGACCTTTGATCTCTGCGATGCTGCTGTAGTCGTGCTCTTTGTCTTCATCGTCAGCGGCATCTTTGTCGCCGTTTGTCTTGTTAACCATAGAGTACACCGCCGACTGAAAGAGACATCAACAAAAAACAGTTTTCTTTAACATTTAGATGCAAAAACTCCTGATTGACTAGAACTTTAAAAAGCAGTTTGGTGAATGAGGGGGTTACTAGGGTTGGACATTGAGTCTCAAGTATCGATAGTAACAGGGACCAATGTTATGATTCTCCTGGAAATGTTCCAATTTTTTAATTTCAGTTCCTCATTTTGATACCCAATCTGCCAATTGGAAGAATGAAAGCTGCTGAACACCAACGAAGAAGAATCCACAGGTAGTGTGTACAGCGGCGATCTAAAGCGTGGCTTAAATCTAATAAAAGAATAAGATTGTATGTTGGGCGCACGGCTTTCGCTGACACTTCTGGGTAAAGAAAACAATAAAATATGTCTAATACTAAACGAGTTAAAAAGAATCAGAATTAGGCATCGTTAGAAAACCAGAACTGAAATGAGGAACCAGAATCCTTCAAATGCAAATTATGTCCAACCCTAGAAATTACACACACAAGTTTGTATTTCTTACCTTATTGGGACCGTTCATTGACTTCCATTTATTTCCAGTCGTTTCTACAGCTTAACCCTGACCCCTTACCCTAAACTCAATTCACATTTTGGATGTAAACCTAACCCCCAACCCAAAAATAGAGTTCCACTATATTAGGACCAGTCTTTGGTCCCCATAAGGACTAATGGTCTTTACAAGGTAGGCGTGTATACTAGAAACTGTCCTGAACAAATCACAAATCACAAATACAAGTACAAACACACACACTTACTTCACTGGCCAACAAACAGCGGTTGTTGAAGTCCGGTGCAGCAGACAGAGGAGAGTGTAACTGAACGGAAGAAGACAAAGAAAAAGAAGAGTCAGAACTTTAAAACACCTGTTATAAAACAGGCTACATTTGCAACAAATTTAAGGATTTTAATGACTTCCTGCTACTAAAAACCTTAACTAAAATTAATCATACCCTTTGAAATTTTATGCATTTCTATTAAGCTCAGTTTACTTTGATACCCCACACTAAAATCCAGATAAAAGACATGGTTTGTGGTTGTAATGTCACAAAAAAAAGGAAAAGTTCAAGAAGTATAAAAACTTTTTCACTATAAACTGACAAACTGTAGCAGCTCTTTTAATCCACCTCAGAAGGCTTTAATACAGAACAAAGATGTCCCAAAAGACTTTGAAGGAATGCAATTAACGTAGGGTTGAAGTTCTTATTGAACCGTATTAATAAAACGCACGACCAAAATATCGACTAGTTCCTCACAAAAACACACACTCCGGTGAAAAATCTCTGAATGCGAAGAAAACGAACGCTCGTTGATCGGGTCGATAGTGAAATTCTGAGCTTCTCCCAGTTGTGGGGGAGAAACACGTCCTGCATTCGCTGCGATACATTAGAAACTAATGTTCTATATAACCACCCATTCATTTAAAATCTTATTGAGCCAAAGCCGATGGGGAGTGACGGAGAGTGGGATGCTTTTCTTGCCCAGACTCCGTCCACTTCGCTTTATGATCGATGATGGAGCCATTAATCAACAAAACGCATCTGACAGCAGCACAAAACACTTCAGGAGTCTAACAAGAATCTCAATATCAACACTCGCTAAGTACTTTACGTCATTTAGAGATAGAAAAGGTTATTTTCTCTTTGACTTGTTGCAGAGACAAACACTTAGATTTAGTCTCGTCTGTTTTGGTCCTCGTTAAGGACACGCCGCTGTCTAAGCTGCTCTCGTATTCAGGATGAACACCTGCGAACAAAGATCATCCATCAAAACGTCTGCCGCAGCTGTACGTCCCAACGTCTCCACATGTGGTACTTTTCTTCAAGCATGGAAATCAATACTTTATGGATAAGGTGCGTTTGGAGGCATGATTACTTTTATAGATCCGACATACAGTCTCAACAATGTAGCTTTGTCATTTCGCTTTAATTAGCTGACCAATTAGACTGAAACGTGGAATATTTGTACAAAAAAATGGATGCTGCACTCAGTGTTTGTCATCTATATCCTATAAAACAAAATAAAGATCTAGCATTCCTGCTAGAGTTTTAAACTACATTGTCTTACACTGAGAAGGGATGAAAATATAGTTGTTTTGATCAAAGTAACTGATGTTATGCTCAATTTAATGCGATATTTAGTATAATTAGAGCATTTAAGTATATGTTGAGGATGAGCCTTGCCTACTACCACACCCATTTTTGGTCCAGTATCTGTAAAATACATAATTTCGTAGTTACGAGTATTAGCATATTCTAGCTCTTCCGGGTCACAGGTCAACAGGGATAACAGTTTGAAAACAACATTGGAACTGTGCAAATTCAACAAGCTCAAAAAGCAATCTGTTCTTTGGTCCTAAAGGACCATATTGTTGTTTAGAACAAAAACATTGAGTCTGTATAACGGCGTCAATTTACTGGTTGAATGTTTTACTTTATTAACCTTTATTTCGTTTTTTAAAATTAATTTAATTTGTTCAAATCCAATCCAGCAACCTAAGCGTTTTTTCCCGAAAAACGCTTAGGTCCACTTTGCACATTTGCAACTATTTTAACTACAAAATGGTCTACCGGCTGAGATAAAGCTGTTGTGTTTATCAGAGCTGTGGGAGCCATCTTGATTGAGGTTGACAACAAAAGTAAAACAAGTCATTTTGGGATTCACAAACAAATAAATCCAATATTTACATTCCATTCCATCAACCTGGGCACCAAATCTCTTATAAAAAGTTTCATTTCTAATCTCCAAATACAAAAGTATGCAGACAGGTGTTTGTTTTTGTGTCGATACAAATCAAGGATTCGCACCTGTGAGATGAATATTTCAATGTCTTTCGATGAGACGCCTTGTGTCTGCGTGGGTTTCTGCGAGCGAGGAGATTAAGGGTATGTGTTGATGCACATAGAGGGATTTGACGCCATACATCCACGAATGACATACAGTAAGCAGATTACAGCTGCCTCAAAGACGGATGGCTCAGGTGTCAGTCATGGAGATGTTGACACGTGTAAATCAGTTTGAGTGCAGTGGTTCAGATGATGATCAGTGTAAGACGTAAAAATCTGAAGTAGCACAAACTACATGAACTACCGCCTGTGTCAGATTGTGTATCATGGTTTCCCCAGCAGTGCTGACATGCTGAATATTGTTGTTTACCTGGATCGTGTCTCCAAGGTACAGCCCAGCAGTCGGGTCAAACTCATTTCCTGCAATGCGTTAAGAAAACCTGCAGGCGACTGCAAACAAGTGCTGCTGCTGTTGATTGCAGTTCAATACCTGTTTGGCTTCACAGCTTTTTAAAAATGTTGACTGACATGACACAAAGTGTGTATTTCAGTGTGTGGTGATTATTAAACCTGGTGCATGCATAAAAAAAACTGCACAAGCTGTAAAAAAAGGCTTCCTTTGTGTGTGAGAGCAGCTGTAGACATTTACATACGGACACCTCTGTGTTTGCACAGATGATGTGCTTCTCTTTCTGTATACAAGAGGAAGACACAGATAAAGATTTTCTGTAGTCTGTATCATCCATCATGATGCTGGGTTCACCGAATGACACACAAATACTGGGTCCGACAAGACAAATCGCAGTCAACCCCTGGTCAGCAGCGGGTGTGATCCACAGGGAGCTGGAAACATTCAGCCTTCAATCAGCCTCTGGGTGTGACACAGAATTGTGCATGCTCATTTCACACTATTGTTTTCTAGTTTTTTTAAAATTTAAGCTAGCTTTTTGCTACTTAGAGCTAGTGTTGTGCTACTTTTAATTAGCCCTTTGGTACTTTTACCTATCCCTTTGCTTCTATTAGCTTTTAGGCAACTTTTTGCTACTTTTAACTAGTGTTTTTCTACGTTTACTTATTACTTTGCTTCTATTAGCTTTTAGGCTAAAAAGGCTATCTTTTTGCTACTTTAAACCAGTCTTTTGCTAATTTTAGTTAGCCTTTTGCTGTTTTGAGCTAGCATTTTGCTTCTTTTACCTATTCCTTTGCTGCTTTTAGCTTTTAGGCCTCTTTTTACTAATTGTAGCCAGTTTTTGCTACTTCTGGCAAGCATTTTGCTACTCTGAACTAGTGTTTTGTTAATTAGAGTTTTTAGCTTGTGTTCAGCTTTTTTGTAGTTTTATGTTTTAGTTAGTATTTTGCAACTTTTAGCTTTGAGCTAGTGTTTTGCTTTCAGCGGCTTTAGTATTGCACTCAGTGTTCACACCGTGTTTTGTTTTCCACAGAAAATGTAATTTCTTTAGTGACATATGTTATCAGTGTGTAAGATACACTATTGTGGGAGGTGGACTAAGTCAGGGTATTTGTGTGTGTGTGTGTGTGTGTGTGTGTGTGTAGGTATGCAGAGTTTAAAGATGAGATCAAGGCTTATCACAAGTAAGAAGGGAGGGTCAGGTGAGACTTTGTTTGTTCGTCTGATCAAAAAAACAACAAGATTAACAATCAGGCTGAAACACCGGAGAGATCAGCTCAGAGAAATGACACAAACAGAAGAGAAAGAATGTTGGGAACAGTTTAATACGTCGTGGCTCTAATATTTCTGTTGGCGCAGATAAGATCACTGATGGATGAAGCAATAGTTGGCTGTGAGTAAACACACTGTACTCACACTGCAGGGACAAAACCCACTGACAAAGAGCCAGGCAGCTGATCTGTTTTGTTCAACTCAAAAATGAAATAAGACTAAATGTTTTTAATCTCAAATGGGACCTTCCTGAATAAATAAAAGGTTAAATAAATAAAAATATATGTATCACACAAAGAATGGCAAATTTGGGAGGTCTAAATCAAACTGAAATGTTTTATTGTTTTGTTTGTATTTGTTTTTAAATAAAACTCCCAGAAATTAATCACTACGAGGGTTCAAGATGGCTGCCACAGCTAATTAATTCTAGCCAACACAAATTCAATTCAATTTTACAGATGAGCTACAATTTAGCATGGTAGTAGCTGAGAGTCATACCCAACACATACTCTGAGCTCTAACAGATCCCATGAGATCTTTGTTTAAACTTTGTTAGGAAATATTAATGAATTTAGGGAATATTAGCTTCATATAATGTTAATTTCTCAGATCTTGTGAATAAAGACTAACGCAGACAAGCTGAAAACTTTGAAAACATCGTCGCTGCTCAAATATTTCACCTTAAAAGAATCTTTTTAAGCTCCAACAGTCGTCATGTCAATGGCAGCTGAGAGCAGCTCCTCCTCTTCCTCTGTTTTCACCTCATCCTCACATCTCCCTCTTTCACCCTTTCTCCTTCAGTTATCACGGTTCTGTCATCTACAGAGGCCGTCATTGTACGCTGCTGGCTTCTTATTCCCATACAGCTCCCCACCTCTCAGCACCAACTCTTGACTCAATCCTTGTTTTTTTTGAGTGGATCTCATGACATCTCATCGTTGTTATCTCCATCTCATCTATAACCATGTCCTGCTTTTCCCATATTTTCATCCTCCCCCCTCCCTCCTGCCTACACCATCACATTTCTCCTGTTGGTTTGCTGCAGTGAGATGTCAGCTAGAAGATAAAAATCGCGACAGATCTCTGCTTTTCTTTATTCTTATGATGTTTTTTTTTCAAACCAGCTACATTAAAAGTTCTGCAGTTTTTTAAACAAACATCAGGTATGAAACAAATGACACACATCCCTCACCTCTCCGTTGTGCAGCCCAGCCCCCGACAGCCCGTTCATCACCACCGGCTGGTCGCTCTCATTCAGAACCTTCTCTGGTACTGGCGGCGCCAATTCCTCCTCTGGTTCTTCCAGACGTTTGTGCGAGGGGGCGGGGCCGGGGACGGCGGCGTTACCCGAGTGCCGTTTGGCCTCCATGTCAGCGCTGTGACGGCTCTTCTTGTTCAGGTCGATGGAGGCGTACTCCACCCCCGGGTACAGCGGGCCCCGCTCGGGGGTGCAGGGGCTGAGGTGACCGTTGAGGAGAACCGGAGGCTGAGGGTCGTCGAGACTCGGCTGGACGGTACCGTTGGAGAGGTGGGACTGTGTCGGGGGTTCTTTGAGCTCTTTGACCGTCTCATACAGAGAGTCCTCAACGCTGACGTCACGTGATGCGGTCGCGATGTCCTTCACCATCTGGGTTTTAGAGAAACACGTTCAGTTCTTTGCTTTGGAATGCCTGTTAACTGAGGTGATCCATTTTTCTTCTATACATTTATCGGCAAGTAACTCATTCTTCAACTTTCATCCTAATCCAGCAGTTTATATATCTGCGGCTGTGGTGGAGTGGTTAGGGGAGTCGTTGTGTCCTTGGGCAAGACACTTCACCCGCCTTGCCTACTGATGGTGGTCAGAGGGTCCGGTGGCGCCGGTG
>JARVJO010000155.1:11752743-11774598 GCA_031762555.1 Cynodonichthys magdalenae
GAGTGACTGTAGTGTAAAGCGCTTTGGGGGTCCGGAAGGACTTATAAAGCGCTATATAAGTTCAGGCCATTTACCATATATCTAGACATTCAGATCAGCTCCTTCAGGATATTCCAACTATGACTTTCAGTACTTCAGCAATCTATACTTTTTGAGATTTTTAGCTTTTTTGGCCATTTTTTCTCATTGAATATAAATGGAGCTGTCTTCAACATCCTTAAAATCCTTTAAAATGTTCAGAAACCTTTTCTGTATTTGTACCATTTTGTTCTGGTTCTGTTTTTTTTTTTTCACTTTGTGCTAATTTCAGCTTCCATCTGCTTCTATTTAGCTTATTTTAGCTTTTTTAGCTATCATTCTGACCTTTTCCGTTATTCTTCTGCTGATTTCAACTTCTTCTAACTTTTCTTTTGTTCCTTTTGCTTTCTTTCTGCCCCTTCCAGTTATATTTCTACTCTTTTTACTTTTTATCTGCATATTTCTGCCTTTTTCAGCTGTTCTCTGGTTTCTTCAGCAAATTTCATTAATTATTTAGCTAATTTTGGGTTCCACCTCAGCTGTTAAAATTCAGCCAGCACTAATAGTTCAGTTAGTTTAGTTTAAAAACATTTCAGCTTCTTCAGCAGCTTTCAGCCAAATTACTCATCAGTAAGCATACACACTGCATTTTCACAGGAAATGCAATTTCTCTAGTTTCTTCTTAAACGGTGCCTTTTAAGAGGAAACATGCTGTCTGATGATAGAAGTTATATTGCAAAGAAGTGTTAGCTACATAGAAATGATCAACCAAACACAAATTTCTTTACTTTTTCAGTTTTTAAGCTACAAACATTTTAATAAAACTATATTTTTTTTGTTCAAACATATAATAAAAATAAAAATCATTTCAGTTCAGTCTGAATAAAACAATGTTCTCTGTTGTGAGATCTGAAACTCTGACCTCGTAAGTGTTGTCCCCTGAGGCTGGGGGTCTGTCCTCGATATGGGCAGTGCTGGGGGGGATGCTGGGAAGCTCGCGGTCCTGATGGTACTTCGAGGACCTGAGCTCTGATTGGCTGAAGAGCACCTCCTCGGACAGCTGAGGGCTGGTGTCCTGGGTATCTGTGAGGACTGAGGGATGAAGTGAGTTCAGACGTGATTATTTTCAAAAACTCAGAATTAAAATCGGATTTGAAAATGACAAGAATGTCTGACTGCTTGGAAGCAAAGCGTAAAAAGAATAAGAGTTGGTTTTAACCTTTTGCACATTACTATACAAACACCAACAAGAAAACAGCAGCTGAAGTTTCTAATGAATAAAAGGTGACAGCAAATATGATGCATAACAACAGCTGTGGTGCAAATATTTCTCTCATGTTTCTCATTAAGCAGCAGCAGCGACTTCCAAATGAAAATCCTGAAGAAGACGTTGCTATGCTGGACCCGACTTACTTGTACCGCTGGTTAGGGGGCCGTTGTGAGAGGTGCTGACGGCGGCGTCAGTCGTTGGACTCTCTGCTGATTGGCTGATCGTCTCCCTCTCCGACACCTGCACAACAAAGGATGAGATGTTTGTCGCAGCTCGATGAGAGTTCGCCTCGGCGCCGAACAGAAAAAAAAAAAAACAATCTGCACCCGTCAGCTCGCATGGAACAGATGACTTTCACACCTCCGTGCGACCCTGAGAGCCACGACTCTGCAGACTGAGAGACGTCTGGGAAAACGATTTTTTTTCTCCAATTTGATTCGGTTATTTTTCATGCTTCTCTGCTCCTTTAAATTTGTTTCTCTAATCTAATCCATGTGAGTCACACCACTGATAAGGTTCATCATCTTATTATTCACGCCTAATTAAATAGTTTCAGTATTCACCGAGAAAAGACAATTTCTGACATTTCTAATTGCGGCAGCATGTAAATATTAAAAAATGAACATGTGTACTAAAGCTGTCGACACAGAAGGCAAAAAAAAAGGTCTGTGCTGAACGTTTGATCGGCTCAAATCAATTTCAAATAAGTGAACACAGAGAATACAGAGCACTTTTACATAGATGTTTGATTTGTGCATTAGCAGTCTTTGACAAAATTAGAAAGTTTAGAAAATGTGAAAACATGTCAAAAAGTGCTTGTTGCCAGGGTTGTTCTTTGTTCAGGCAGTTCTTTTCCTGCAGTATGAGACAAAGATGGTTAAGAAGCTCCACAGCCCCACCTAGTGGTCATATTGTCTCATAGCCGTCAGTGTCAATGATGTAATCTTTTAACTATTTTATGCCCCAAATATGTTGGTTTTTATGTGTTTGTCTCGTTGTTTAGTTTTTATTCGGCACATAAATCACATTATTAGGTGACAAACATCGGTGTCTTTCTTAATCTTGAACAAATTCGTCAAACTTGAATGACAGAAAATATCTCATAATTATTGCTCATGTTCACTAATTCTGATCCCAGATTGAATAAAAAAAATGTAGCTAAATGGATACAGGATGAAGGAGAGACTTTCCAGACAGTGGACCAGATTGCGGATGAGAGAGGAAGAGCTCATCTGCTGACGCTCCAAGACAAAGACCCCCCATTTACCCTGTCAGCCTGTGACATGGTCCGTCATACAAATGGGCACCTCTTGTAACAACTTGGCGAGGCGGCAAATTACGCTGAAGCTCGAGGTGACGGCGAAGATATCAATCAAACACAAAGAATAGCCTCCGCTGGATGTTCACTGATTGGACGTCGCTCGGTGAGTGGAAGCTGTGGGTACCTGTCAGACGTAAACACTGTCAGGGTCACGGAGCGAGGATATTAGTCGGTAAAAGTTGTCTTTGCCTTGACATCGTGTTCAAAAAGAGACAGTGTTCATTTACAGTGTCATTATGAGTAAAAAGATCAAATTTTTTTTATTAATATTGAGTTAAGCAATTAATCCTAAACGTGACCCTTTGTTTTAAATCACTCTGGATCACACCTGGGCTGTGTTCAAATTCAGGGACTGCATCCATCGAAGGACCCGGCCTACCTGGTCTACGTAGGCCAGGTCCTTGGTCAACCATGAAGACAAGAAGAAAGTGTCTGTGAATTTGGATGGTCTAGCCTTCAGCTTTATTCCAGCCCTTACGCTGGTGTATGTCCTGTCACCTAGCAACCGTGATGGAGCTAAACAGAAGCAACGATTGAAAACAGCAAAATATTAAATTAGCTTAGAGGCAATACATCAAGATTTAAGCTGACATATGAGCTTGTTAATGATTTCTGACAAGAATAATATTAAAAACACATCTATTCAATTGAGAAAAGCCTAACAACCGCTTTAAACTTTGAATTTTTGTACCTCCAGATTTTTATCTAAAACTGTACTCCTGTCTCTCACTTCGTCTGCCATTACAAGCAAAAACAAATCTCTTAATCGGCCCGAAATGCATCATGGGATAGGGCGGGCTGTGAAGAATACACCGGACCCATCCCTCAAATCAGAGAGAAAAGGAGGACACATTTATGGGCCGCAGTTGGAGGAGTCTTTGAGCCTTCAGCGCAGTGCTGTGATGTAATCATCCTAAACTTGGATACAGTCTTTGAGTTGTGTTAATCAGAGATAAATATTATACCAGTCTGCTTTAAAAAAATGCATTTTTAGGACCTACTTACTCCATTCACAAGGTTCTCCTGGTCCCCAACTGGGTGTAGATTTGCTGATTTTTTCTGCCTGAAAGAAACAAGCAAAAACATATTAACGTACATGTTCGTCATTACTTTGTGCCTAACAGCAGCACTAGGTTGAAAAATGTTTTAAACGTGTAGGTGGCTATCCGGTTATATTCATCTTTTTAACTTCAACTTCTATTAAAGTTTCCTTGGAAACCAGTAGTTAAATCGAGCTCCTGCTTGTGCTCGAGGTTTCTCACCCCTTGCAGCTGGCGCACAGCAGCAGCAGCACGGAGACCAGCAGTGAACCGACAAGGACGCTGAGGGAGACGACCTGCAGCCACGCCGCGCCGCCGGGAGCAGCCGCAGCCGCAGCCTCCGTCTCCGACCTCCAATCTCCGCTCAGCGCCGGAGCCATAACACATCACAGTGTGTGTGGCGGGGACATCGGACAGGTACCAGCTGAGAAAACACAAACATATTTAAAATTTGAAGGTAAATCATAAATAAAGGGAGGAGCACAAATTGAGAAATATAATAAATCCAGTTTTCAAAGAGGGGGCTGACGCTACAGATTGGTTTGAATCTGCACCATTTGAGCTGCATGCTGTGAGCACACATGACCAGCAGGTGGCAGGACAGAGCAGAGTGAGACCGCAGTGCAGACAGTCTGCTGCAGTGGTCCTCACATCAGAGCCTCCACCTCTGGGAAGTGCGTTCGGCGCAGCATCAGGAACCTCTTCACGTTTCCATCTAACGGGCTGGAGTTGGGCTCCGCTGAACCAGCAGGACCGGTGATTTTATCACAGATGATTTATGGGACGGGGAGCAGTTGAGGGTTAGAGACATCCAGGGAGGTGTGCTACCCCAGGCCTCCTGAAATGTCAAAGAAATAAGGGCGGAGAAGGTGGTTTGTGTATGCTGCTTTGTGGGCAGCGGGAGAAACAGGAGAGTTAGGAGGGTCTTTCTCTTTAGATATTTGTCTACGGATTTTCTTTTTGCCTGCGTTTGTGGCTGAGTCCAAATTCAGGGGCAGCGTCCTTTGAAGGCCTGATTATGTCAGAGCAATGCACAGAAAGCTGTCTAAACTCAAAGGTTATTCCAATTGCGGCCCAGAAATGCATCCCTAATTTCTCCCAATTTGAGGGACGATCCGGTTTATCCTTCACAGCCCGCCCTTTCCAAGGTGCATTGTGGGCCGACCAAGAGATTTGTTTTTTGCTTGTAATTAAGGGTGAAGCGAGAGACAGGAGTACAGTTTTAAATAAAAATCTGGAGGTACAAAAATTGAAAGTTTAAAGCAGTCGTGTTGTTAGGCTTTTCTCATTTGCAGAGACGTGTTTTTTGAATATTCTTCTTGTCAGAAATCATCATAAACGAGCTCGTACGCTCATCTCTTAGATTATCATGTATTGCCTTTCAACTAATTTTGTTCATTTACAATATTTTGCTAATTTTGATCCATTTTCAATCTTCATTGCTTCTGTTTAGCTCCATCACGGTTGCTAGGCGACAGGACATACACTGGGGTAACGGCGAATTGACGTCAACATAAAAATGGCTTCAACTCAGTCAAGTTTACAGATATTGAGCTGCAATGGGCGGCTGTGTCAGGGTGATTAGAGGAGTTGTCCTATAACCGGTGGGTTGCAGGTTCCATTCTTCTCAGTTGTGCCTTTGGGCAAGAAACTACACCAGTCTTGCCTGCTGGTGGTGGTTAGAGGGTCTGCTTCTGTCAGTGTGCCCCAGGGAAGCTGTGGCTACAATGTAGCTTACCACTGTTAGTGTGTGAATGAATGGATGAACGTCTGTCATTATTCAACATATTAGTCCAAAACTACGGCAAGAAAAGTGGTGGGGTGACTCTAACCAATGGTTCCCAACCTGCTTTCCTCAAAGCCTCACTTTCAAGCCGAGCCTGCCCCCATCCCTCACTTCTCCCCACCTCTCCCAAAGGTTCACTCTTTATCTCTTTACCAATATAATGCAAGAATAAAATGAAGTTACAAACTTTTATTTGGAAAAGGAAAAGAACTGCGTTATACAGAATTTTAATTACTTAAATGGACTTGTTTTGGTGATTTCTATATACAAACAATAAATTGATCAGTCCAGAATATGCCACTCCCCAGTGCTCTTTGGCAGCCCCCCAGGTTGGGAACCACTGATCTTTAACATGAGTTGAACTTTTGCTCAGCCCTGATTTGAGTCCAAACGGTGCCCATGTTTTGAAGACGTGGCTCGTAGCGATGTGAGCAGAGCGTGTGGGAGCAGCGAGGAGTCACACTGAGCTGCACGAGCCAATTTAAACTTCTTTGAAAAGGTCACAGAGGAATTTTTTTATCACTGTTATTTTTTTATATACTTTTTCTTGTTTGCCCAGATGAAAAACACACCGTGACTTGTGTTGCTTTCCCTGTGAGCACCTACCTTACCTCTGACACCTTGGATGATCAGTCAGGTTGGCCTCGCCTCGCCTGGAATAGAGAAGATTAAAAAAAAAAAACATAAGAGAGGGAAGGATTAACGCCTCAGTGTCTGAGGCTCGTGTTATTTATGAGTGTGCATCAGGCAGCAATAAGGGAATTGTAAGTGCTTCTGATCCCAATATCAAATGAACAACCTCTTTAGGTCTCACACACATCTTCAGCCATATTTAGACGATACAGTGTGTTTTACACATGGGGCAGAAATAAAGTCCGCATTATTGATCAGTCGACCCGTGTAAGTGAGAGGATAACCACAGAGGGACCTCACAGCTCGAATGTAACGCCGTCAAACCCTGAAAGGTGGAAAACAAAGGCAGCATGTGTTTGCGTATTTGTCTGTTAGCAAAATATCTCCTGAGCCTGTGGATTTTAATGAAACTCAGAATGAATTTATTGGATGAACTTCTACAACTGATTAGGTTCCAGTAAATCAATATTAAAGACATGGCGATGGCTCCAACGTTGACCTATTAAACTGGTGAAAATTACGTTTTAAACAGTATTTTTGTTTTTAAAGTCCATCAATTGTCTGTATTTAGTCGATGATTACGTATTTTAAAAAAAACGATTGTGCAGAACCGAATCTACATGAGGTCCAAATGTTGCCAGAGCTTCTGAGACAAAACAACGAACACATTGTGAGCTCATCCGGGAAGGCTTGTGTCCAGGTGTCACTCTGTTTGCTGCTCATATATATGTGTCTGTGTGTGTCTGCTGGCACTAAAACCAGAATAATTACCAGCTGCCACAAGGCTGTGTCACCATGGCAACATTTTCCTTCTACCCATCAGCACTATTTATGGTGTCTAAGAGCGGAAGAAAAAAAAAACTTGTGGAGATGTTTTGAAAGCAACTTGTGGATTAGGTTGCAGTTGTCTCTGCTCTGCGCTTTTAGTTTCGTTGTCGTAAATTTAACTTTCGGGGCCACAGTCAAACCTTTAAGGCCAATATGAGCAGGAAGTCTTTTTAAAGTGATTGACAGAATAAGTCAAAATAAGATGTGTCTGATGACAGAAATTCATTAAAAAAAGGATTTTCTAGAAGGTGAACATGTTGACCTAAGGTGATATTAGAAACATTTGGTTTGTGTATAATTTTCCGGTGACACCAATCATGTTAGCTATTTTTTTAGAGGTTTCTTGTGCCAACAAACCTGATTTACAGGAATCAATGACCTAATCGGCTTGCCGTCAAGATCTAAAGTTCATCAATTTAAACCAGGTGTGTCAATGCAGGAAAACATCCCAAACATTAAAGAAATGCATACAATCCTGAAGCCTTAGCTGTTCAGTTTATACCTTCAAAATAACGTTATGCAGGATCTTAGGCAAGATTTCACTCAGTAAGTGTTGAGGACGACATTAAGCTGCTAAAACAACGTTTTGTTCAATGTCTATAAATATGACCAAGTTAAAATCCTGTGGCACACAAAAAACCTGAACATGCCCCTTCCAAAATAAATAAAATCTTTGCATGTTTGACTTCTTAAAACGTATTTCTATAGATTTCTTTCCTTCATCGTTGAGATCAGCCAATCATCACGGAAACAGAAATGCAATGATGCGATAAGAAACACACACAACGCTGACCATCTTGTGTCCTGACCGGAGGGCCAATTTGGACGGTGGGGTTGAGAGACAGAGAGTTGGGGGAGGGGGAGTAGGATGAGGAAGGGGCTGCAGCCAAGAGAGGAAAAAGACAGAAATTAGTAGATGTAATGAAGACATACAGGGGACAAATCAGAAGAAAACAGAGTAAAAGGGGATCTAATATGAAACAGAAACAGATGAAGGAAAACAGAAAAGGTTGGCACAACACACACACCTCCAGGGAGGGCTGCTGAAACACACCCTCCCCTCTGGCTGCAGTGCAGGAAGAACCCTGCCCCGACTGAGACGGTTTAATCAGGTGCATAAAAATCCTTCCAGACAACAGAATCTATTAATAATAATGATAATAGCAATAATAGTAATAATAATAATCTGAGTGTAAAGTTGGTGTGTGTGTGATAGTGATTACCCAAGACAGAAGTACACGCTACTCAATTTGCTCTAATGTCCTAATCATGTACCGGTTTGCATGTGTACCCGTGTTATCTGTGCGTTTACAAGAGCGTGAAAACAGGTGCCGCTCTCATCGAGGGACGTATCAGTGTTGCCGTGGTAACGCCGGCCAGCCTAAGGGGTTAATGGTTCCGCGTGAGAAATTGATCCATCCTCCCCAAACGGGGATATTGAGACTGCATAATTTAAGGTTTTCTCTCAGCTCTCATGTTACGGATATTTATGTTGGATCTGTTCGCAGATTTATGCTCCTCAAACTGGATCTGAGCATTGATCCCTGTGTAAAAAAAAAAAAAAAAAATGGAACATGAGATATTTAAATGGTCCAAAACGATTGAAACAGATACAGAAACTGAACAAATAAGCTTTAATTCTTAAAGTTAACATTTACACATGGTTTACTTTACTTTTTAGCCAAAAGAGTTTGCATCAACTGCAGTACAACATCAGTTTGTGCACAACTAATCTTTATTTATGAAGGTTGACCAAAACGGCCAATTCATCTCTAAGAAAGGATGATCTTGATCTAAATCTCTGGCATGTTTGTCAGTTAAACCTTACGAAATATATATATTTGTCTTTCTTAGAATAATATTCTATCTTTCACATTTCACTTCTACTTTTACCTTCCAGTCTTTAGCTGTCACGTTCAACCCAGGCTTGATATGACATAGATGTTGACCTTTTTCACATGTTATTTTCACTTTGAAAAGCAGAAGTGGCCAGTTGATGCCATACTTCTATGCTATAACCGCATTCTGAAATAAATTTAAAAACACACGTGGTGCTCTGAAAACACAGACACAATCATAGTTGAACCAAGTGAGCGACATTTCACACATCGGAGCGTTCACCACCAGCAATGGTCTCAGATTAGCTTCTTTTTGACAGCAGTGTCACTCGGCCTTAAAAGTAAACCAGACTTTAGTTTCGGTGCATTGTAGCATTACACAGCAATTAAATCAAGCAGACAGGCGTAGCATCTGAATATGTAAATGGGACCAGGAAGCGTGCAAAAAAAACATGGATTGTTGCAACGATTTCAGGAACCGTCACTCACACTGTGACAAGGGCTTTCTATGGAAACAAACAGGAAAGACTGTTGAACCATGGGAATTTGAAGCCTTTTGGAACAGACGGGTGCTTCTTATACAAAGTTTGACCTTTCTCCTCGACTGCAAACAAAGAGAAATATTAACCAATATAAGCAGATGCACACGCACGCTCAGGTCTTCTCTATCGCCGTCACCTTGAGATGCAGATTAGCCTGAACGAGGAGCAGATACGACCACATCGTTATTCAGCGGCCTTTATGAACTGAGAAGCTGCCAAGATAAAGGGATTACCAGGGTGAATGGAATCGGATGAAGGATGTTGTGCGAGAAACCCGTAGAGGAAATTCATTATTTAAAAAGAAAGAAAAAAAAACTGTAATGTAATGCAACAGATGCCTGCTGACAAATCTGTGCACGCTTTTGCTGTCAAAAAATAAAATAAATAGCACCAACAAGACGATTCCTTTTTAAAGTTGTACCACTCCGCCCAAAGCTGCTCTGAAAACTGTGACAGCATTTCAATTACAGCCTTTTTGGACAAAAGGCCACACGAGGGGATTAATAGAGGTGTGTGTGTCTGTGTGAGAGAATTAAAGCGACTGAAATGGAAATGTGATCCATCTTTACAAGACTCTAACCACAGCAGGGGTGAGCTTATTAGATGACCTATAGCTGGGCTGAGTAATAAGTGCTCTGACCCCCTGAAAGCTATGAAACATAAAAACATGGAGTGGCTGCACTGAAGGTGAGAGGTTGGCTCTATGATCAGAGTACAGGAGTGTTTTAGAAGGAAGTGGCTGTATGTTGATCAGATTTTTGTCCTTTTAGTTTAAACCTCAACACCACAGGAAGGGATTTTACCTACTGTTGTACTTCCCTTTTGTTCCCTCCCCTCCCATAAATATATCTAAATTCCTCCCCTTAACTTTTCTCCTCTACACATTAGGACTTCTTTTCCTCCCCAGAGCAGACTGTTGGACGCTCAGCCCCACCTGCTAGCCCATATTTTATATGGTAAAATATGGAAGCCTGCAGAGCCTCAAAGGGCACATCTACAATCAGAGACGGCAGCTGGGGGTTGGGCCGGACAGTCGGGGGTGGTTGGGAGGAATTTTGAAGCTGAAAACGCACGGCAGCCCTTTCAAATGCAAGGAGGGAGGGTCGGTGGCTGCAACCTTCGAACTGCAATCTTGAGATTTCAAGGATGTTGGTTTGGGAAAACCCACAAAAACAGGACTTTTGGTCAATTGTTTGGTTAACGAGACAACAATTATTTACTATAATTTAACATTAAAACCTTTAAAACTGAAAAAAAGTTAAGGAAGCATGTGTTTTTGTAGTTATTGCCGGGTAAAATACTTATTTACTCTTGTAAACTTTCATTTTTTATGTTGCAGTTGTAACAAACACAATGATGGTAATTTAAAGATTAAACTTTTATTGTATTATGTATGATAAATTTTAGTAGTTTTCTGTACATTACAAGTTGTTTCGTGGAGTGTTAATGGATTGTTGAACTTTTTTGTTGCTAAATGTGGTTCTGCACTGTAAGTTATGGTTTTACAATTTGGTGTTTGAGGGAACAACAGTTTGAGGGAACAACAGTTTTTTTAACAGTTCCTCATGATGTTGTTTGTTTTTTTATTTGTTGACAAAGAAACCTTGGCTCTCAAAAGCAACAAAAAGGAAGTTATCAATGACCTCTACAAACATAAGACCCATTTGTAGCAACAGAGCTAATTACTACAACATAACAAATGTCAGCACAACAAACTGGATATATTTAAACTATTCAAACAGAGTGTTCATAAAGCTTTCTGCAACAGGAAAGATATTATTTTCTCAAAACCTTTCCCACTTCAAAACATTTCAACTTACCTTACAAGTGTCGTTTTAGGACATTTTTCCATTAAACCACAAAGATGTCAATAAGCTAGCCTGGTAATAACACAGTAGTTTAGTTTAAACAGTAAATACTTCATGGGTTTTTCTATATTAGAAATTTAGGATATGAGACTTTTCTTTAAGATGATGAGGAAGTAGCAGGAAGTGGCTGCACGCACCCAATCACTACGGTGCACAAACACGACCAAAACCAAAGCCTGCCTCGTTCACTTGATCCTCTATTTGTTGGCACACCTCTCCGTGGACCCAACATGAGCTGGAGGACCCAAACCGTGTGTCATAAATAGTTGAACATGGCGGAATTTTTATTAGCAAAAAAGGCAGTGGCTGTCACAAACCTCCTCGAATCAGTTAATGGGGGGAGGCTCAGCGTTCTCTGTCCCCCGAGGGAGAGCTGAAACTAAATGAAGCAGCAGAATGTGCAGCAGAGCAGCAAACAGAAAGCCTGCTGGTGGCAGACAATCTGCTGCCAGTCATATTCACAATTATTCACACGCACACTCAGGGAATTCACATTCAAAACATGCGCTGAAAAAAAATACACGGAGGTGCCCGAACACAGATAAACTAATTAGCAGGTGACAGACAGGAAGGTGGACGGAGCGAGATGCAGCGGGCAGTGGGAATTTATTAAATCAGTCTGTGTGCAGGCAGCAATCCGAAGCATCAATTTAACAGAGGCACCTTCACACCCTGACACTCTGAAGGAAGCTGAAGTGGCCCGTGGGAAATCCATCCTGACACAATGGCTGCATAATGTGGGAAAAGGTGTTTGACAGAGAAGTTGTTATTGAAGCAAAATAAGTGACTTTAATGAAGTCCTTGTGATAAATTGCATATACTGTATATCTCACAGGGTTCGAAAAAAAAATACAATGCCAGTTTTTTCCAATATCTTGCAGCCCTCTAACTTGTTCTTTGTACAGTACTAAATCTGCCAATAAATAGTCATATTTCAGTGAATAAATTGACATTGTAAAAAACATGTCTGCATACAAATAAGCACAAACCAACCTAAATGCCTTTTCCTGCAAACTGACTCTTTAAATCAAAGGTTATTTACATCATTTGTAAATTGCTCCTAAGTGCAAACTAATATTAGACAATTAGAGGCTTGGACACTGAACACAAACTACACAAATAACTCAACACTGGTCTGACCCCACCAAAGTGGCTGATTTGTTTCCTCTCAATGTAACTCTTAGTAAAATGTGTAACAACAAACCACAGATTCCTACAGTTATAATGACTCGATTACTTTCTGAATATATGATCACTGATCCATTTTGAGTCAGGCTATCGGAGCAGGTAGAATAGGATTTTTCAGAGTAAATTACAGGAAAAATAAAACAAAACAAATTATAGAGAAGTGACATTTTAAATTCTCTTTCAGTTTTCTAGAATTTCTTCAAAAGGGAGATAAAAAGAAGTTTACCACCGGCTGAGACAGCGAGGCGAATAAATTCATCTCCTGAGGAGGAATTAATGACATGAACAGGGCTAGAGAAAAGATTTTCTCTAAGCTGCTTCAGTACAAAAATAACATGTGCAATCCCCTCACTTCTAACCCCAAATTTGTTGTTTAAGCCTTCCTAGAAAGGACAAATCTCAGAACAGATTGTAAACTTTAATTCCACAGAGATACACAACATTTTGAAATTAAGCCTAACATTCAATTTTGAAAATAAAAACTGAGTCTTGGAAAGAACATAAAGCATTGGTTTAGATTTGTTTCATCGGCTGCTGGTGATTTGAAGAGTTTTTCCCTGAGTCAAAGAGTGGCCAAAAATATCAAACAGAAATGCAACGGCACGTTTGTTTTTGCTCAGGCACAAAAGCTAAAAGGAAGAAAGTGCACAGAGCGAGTTTCCCCTATGGAATCAGTGGAATGTAAACAGGCCACACACAAACACACACACTTCCAAAGTGCTGCTTTAAAGGTCGTGGGACAAGGGCCACATCTGGAAAAAAGTGCACCCGACAGAACGCCAGTTTGTTGGGATTGTCCTCCCAGTTTATCCCCTCCTGACCACACGCCGTCCTCTAATAAGCCCAACAAGACGCCACAAGAATTCAGCTGCCTGCTGGGAAAAAATGTCAACCTTCAACCTTTTCTTTGTCCCAAACGTCCTGAGTGCAAAATCTGTCAGTTATGAGCAAAGCGATGCCGCTAACATCCAGCGGAGATAAGGCTCAAAGATACAGCAGGCGTTGTTGGGACTGAACAAAAACCTCTGACTGGTTTATCATCTCATAGAAGCCATCCAGTTTTCATCTTTATTTGTTTATTTTTTTGTAATTCCTGTTTGAAGGGTATATTTTCCCATCAGAAGCAGCTAATTTGTTATCTTGTGTTTGAAAATGTGCTGTACCAAGGGGGGGGGGACAAGCCAAATTCTCATTTTCACTGTTCCCCAAACAACACAGAACATTTCTAGGTCTAGATCTGTATCGACTGCATTCTTACAGTGAAGGACTTTGCTTCTCCGTAGGTATATATCCAAACCACAGATACAACGGTCAAGAAAAGAATACCTTGCATATTCTAGCTACTAAATTACTGATCAAACATCAAATCTACTTCCAGACTTTTGTTGTAGGCCTAGATTTGTGCCTTGTCTGATTAAAAATTGACTCACCTGACTCATGACAAAAAAAACTCTTGTTTGGCAACTTTCAAACAGCTATGTAGGTTAATCATCCTTGTGTCAGCTGTTTGTATGCCCCGAGAGCCTCGTAACATTTGTGTGCTTCCACTCTACCACACAGGAATTTATGAGTTAGGTAGTTGAACAGGTCTAGGCAGAAGTAGTCTGGCAAATCCTTGGGAACTCCAGGTCATTGAGTTGAATTTCTTTAAAGAACTTCAAGGGAAAACTGTATGGGTTTTTTCCCCACCAAGAAATGAATCCTTTTCAGTAGATCATTGCATCATATTTTCTTCTTACATGGAATAAATTTAGAGAGTGAAGTATCTGGTCTTATTCGCCATTTCACTCAGCGGGGGGGGGGGGCTTCAAACAACTCCAGCGTTGGGCTGCACGATATTAGAAAATCTTGCAATGGTGATATTGGTAAATACTACAACAAAAATATCAGGTGCATTATATGTGTTTTTTTCTTTCCTCACTTTCTAATCTGTACTTTTTACTTAATGTGACCTTTTACCCCTTTTGCCAATGCCATTTAAGTCTGGAGCTTTTTCTGGCATGAGACTGTCCTACTGCTTAAATATTGCGTTAGCATGAAAACTACAACTTCAAAACTCTTCAAATACATTAGTCGACATTTACTGCAATCCAAGCCGTCCTTTGCCCACAGTGATATTGAGATGATGATATATTTGTGCTATATTGTGAAGCCCTACTCCAGTGTTAGTTCATAAACTTTAGCTGCCCTTTTTAGGCAGCTTTTATCAAAACACTGATCAGAACTAAAAGACTGCCGACTAGGGTTGGGCGGTATCGATCGTTTTCATTCCTTGGTATACGGTATTACTGGTTTAAATCCAAAAGGAGTCCTGCTATTTGTTTGACTTAAAAAAAACCTGTGGCTGGTTGGTCCCTGAAGCTGTCAGTCAGCGCTACACCGGCCCACCTGCCAGCGAGTAACGTGTCTGTCATTACCTTGCTTCGAGAGTTTGTTTTTGTACCTTGCTCGGAGGCACGACAGACGGAGATGCCTTTGTCCCCCCCCCCCCTCCTCCTCCACTGTTTGTCTTCTAAATGAGCTGAAATTTGGTGCTTCACCTCATTTGACTTATACAGTCATGTTTTTACACCGTCACCATATTTTGATACCACAGTATAACAAAATACCATCATACCGCCCAAGCATACAGCCGACCTCATTTGGCGTCCAACACGGTCTCAGCCATAACCACTGATGTATTGTTATAGGCCACACAACCACCTGCTCTGGAAACGACTTTCTGGGTCGTCGAGGGATTACCGTGGTATGGAAGCTGCGGTGCACAGTCCCGGGGGCCACAAATGGGTCAACCGCTGCTTCCCATCAGAAAGGGGACGCACAAAAATAAGACGAACCCAGATTCCAATGGGATCATGAATCCACGGGGAAGCTTTTTGTAATTAATTAGCAGGAACAAGTCTAGACAAGTGAAAGTAAACAGTTGCTAATTTCCTGTGTTTTGGCTTCTCCGTGGTTACTCAGCAGATGTAGCCCCCCAACCCTCTGCATGTAGGTACCAGTTATTGTTCTGCTGACAGGCAGCTAATAAAACAGCTGGTTGCAGCCTCCTGTTATTGTGGTGAAACCGGTCGTAAAGCCTTCAAAAATAGAAGACGCAGGGACGTTTGAAGTTTTTCCCTTTGAAAGGGGTGGTTTCACGTCGTTTAAAAAGCTGCCGGTTCTTTCTGTGGCAGGTGAGAGAAATCACTCTCGATTCAGCTTTCAAGTCTTTTTATAGTGTTTTCTGTCTGCAGAAAGGGCTGTGAAGACGCTGACACGGTTTTCCTTTTCTTTTAAACCTCAGGGTGAAAAGGAAAAGAAAACATTTGGGGAAATGTGACAGAAGATAAAGATATTTTGTAACACAAAAGCATAAAACAAAATATTAATTCAATAATCTCAATCTAATTACATGCTTGGCTTAAAAATATCATCCTAATTCATAATTTTTACACTACTAATTGATAACAGATAGGAGTTAGGTAATATGATTAAAGGGTACACTGTATAAAAATAAAGACACCAAGCTGTTGGTCCAAATTCAGCAATGAGCTGCACTGTCTGAGTACAAATTTATTAAACTGGGAAAATGTTACTATTCTGGATTTTTAAGTGTGATAAATCCCAACACTTCAAAGTGGGTTCAAATCTTAAAGGAATAAATAAACTTCAAGTCACATAAAGAAGTTCTTAAAAATGGAGCTTCCTTAACTTTCGAGTGTCAAAAAAATCTAATTTTACATGACTAGGGGATAATGTCCGATAGCTTTTGCATGACTTCCCATTAAATCTAGTTATTAAAAAAATACTGACTTATGACTTTTAAAAGCTGATTCTAGAAGTCTTGTTTTTATTTAGAGTCAAGTTAAAAGTAATAATTGAAAAGTGGACAATCAAAATTAAATGATTTGTAGGTTCTGGGCCACAGTTTAGTAGTCTATACACTGGCTATAATTTAAAGTCAATTTATTTAATTTTGAAGCATGATTTTTTTATTTTTAAGACTCATCAGTATGTTAAGATAATGTTAAATTATATTTATAAATGAAAACATGGCTTGCTCAGTGGAAATTTGGGAACCAAAATAAGTGTATTCACTTTATGTGTAAAAGAGGAAGAACAAGGGATTACTTTGGCACATTTGAATTTCCTGATTTTTCTCAGTCAGGTGTAAACGAACTCTAAATTATACTTGTGTGTGTGTGTTGTTCACATGCATGTGCAGTCACATGTTTGAGAGAACTTGTGTGCTCTACTGCAAACATCCAGGGATGAAGGATAAAGCTTGTTACCACCCTCATCTGATGTCAAACCGCGTGTCGTTATCACCTGGCAGACTGGCACCCCGAGCAGCACGTCTTCAATAACGGACCATAAAACCAACAATGCGTGTCGACGGCCTCAGAGACCGTCGGGAAGCACTGGAGAATATAAACCCACCTTGAAGTGCGGAGACAGAACGTATCAGAGATGACACATTCCTGTGGAAAACCCACAAGCACCCACACGCTTTTGCAGACATATTACACAGTTATAAATCCCCCATGACTGGATGTGAGAGTGGAGTGTGTCAATGGTGTCTTCAAACCACATTTTGCTAGTGCCGCAGACACTGAAGAGAGCAAAAAACATGGCTGTAGGAGCTAAAAGAAACTGCTGTTGTCTATCAAATCAAAGATCTTAGGATTCCTGATTTTTATTTTTCCATACACCTTTTCCAATCTAACAACTGTCACATACGATGTAGTACTTTTGACATATTTTCCAGATGAGTGCTATGGCTTTTTAAAAAAAAATTGTTCTTTGTCATGGAAATATTATTTATCCAAGACAGAAACATGGTCCAAGAATAAGAAACACTCCGTCTGACTGGTCGTTAGGACTTATTGCATATGAAAGACACACATCATGTCACACAGGGCCGTGGTACATAGAATGTGTGTAATGAGGCAGTCTCAAATACACTGATTTATACATTATTTTATATCTCTGCTATCTGACATGTTACAAGTAAGAGTGACTGTTGTTAGCAGATCACACAATCCTTTACTCGGCAAAAATGACACAGCAGCCAGACGTATCCTCTCTGCTGGCGCCTCTAATCTCCACTCCTTTCCTCCCTTTCTCTTTCCCTCACTCAGACACATCCCCATCTTCAAACACCCCCATCCCAGTGGATCATCTCTCTCGTTTACGCATTTTACAGTAATAATAAATCCAACAGGAAGCTATAAAGAACTCTGTCATCCAAAGTAAACAAACACGTGAATTTATAACAACACACTAACAGTCAGGGAACAAACAGGAGCCTAATTTATGATGCAAGGTTCCTCGCCACAAATATGTCAGAATTATTGTTTTTGCATTTGGTTTGAGTTGCAGGAGATGATGCCACAGAGCGGTTTGTCATCTGTTTGTCAGGAAGGAACACACCCAGTTTATGTTGCAGAAACAAGAACATCAGATCTTTGATTCATAGTCTCCAAATCATTTGGTGACTCGGGCTTTTGCAGAACACAGTTGGTGGAGTTCCTTTTTTTAGTTATTTAGGGATTGAATGCAAACAAAGTGATTATGCAGCTATGACACACTTCCCTATTTTTATACAATGAATTAAGTTAGAAAGTTTTGTTTTCTCCTGGGACTGAGAAAACCAACACTATTTTTTGAACAAGACAAACAACAAGCAATAAAAATGATAATTTGGTGAAGCCAATTTGTATCTTCATTCCTTAGCAGCCCTGAAACCCAGTGAGACCGGGTCTTCAAAGTGACCAGAAGTCATCTATATGTACGCTCACAGACAGAAACATTTTGTTTCAATGTGCAACACTGTGTGCCGTCCCGCCACGCTGAGGTCTGCCTCCTTGTTGATTTAATTTGTCCACGGCTGACTGGCAATGTCGAGCTAGTGAAGCACAGTCCAAGACAGCGCCTCAAAAATGAGACGAGTAAAGACGCTAAAAGAAGCTCGAAGCAATCCTGTAAATATCACAACGAATAGAATGTGAAAGTTCTGGAGCAGCGTCTGTTTTGTTGCAAACATACAGCTGGGGGCTTTAGGTCCTAAACCCCCATTTCCTTAATTTGACAGAACACAGAAAAGATCAACTGACAGTTGTGTTGCTAATCTTAGTGTCTGAGAACAGAAAATTACAGTCTTGTGGATTCGCTTTGCAGACACAAAGCTTTTTTTTTTTTTTTTTTAAATGGTAGGTGTGTTGTCTGACTGATTCTTGGCTGAAGGCATCTGTTACGGCCTTAGGCCTTAAATATATTGTGTGTAACGAGCAGCGCGGGATCATTAGCGGAGCTGCTTTCAGTGTTCAGGGTACTTAATGAGAGGGCATGTCTATCCTCTCTGAGAGATTACTTATTGAAGAGGGCAGAGTTAACTGCTGGAAGATGGAAGATAGAGGGTGCAGGTGTAACTATGACGTTATAAAGACGAATAAGATTATTCATTCTCATCTCTAGGTCAGATCTATTAAAAGGAGCACTTTATGTATAAAGTATGTCAAATCCCCAGCTTTGTCCTCTACTTTAAAACAAATGTGCTCAAAGTTAAAGTTAGAAGTCAGAGCTAACTATTCAAACCACCTAATAATGCTTATCATTAGGCCTGTTGCCATAAGAAATGAATCAATCGCACAATAATTTTAATTTGCCTGCTTGTTTGTTTTCTTTGTGTGTTTTTTTTAACTATAAAATGTATGCAAGAAACATGATAGTCTTACGAGAAAAGTTTACGAAAATTCCATAAGTTTTATAAACTTCCATAAAAATCATAAACTTCCGTAAATTTCATAAGCAGCATGAGAGTGACCGCGATTATTTTATGAAGCCAGAGGATGAATAATAAAAAGAAATTGCGTCCTTGGATAGAGAAGGTTAGTAGCAATTTTACAGCATCAGCAGCTCCCAATCTCTGGTCCAGGTCAGTTTGTAACTTATGTTTAACAAACGTAAATTTCATAAACCTCCATAAGCAGGATGGGTGGGGATCATTATATTAGTTTAAAATGGTCTTCAATCTCAATCATTTCTGACAGAATGTATTGTCCAGCAAAATTTGTTATTATGACAGGCCAACCATAGATGGTTTTCTTTTAGACCAAGTCAGGGTTTTAATTTACTGATTACATTTGATTAGATTGGAAAACGTACCACAGAGAGGTAGGAATATGAAAGGTTTGTTTTGTTTAACAAATCAGCATCAAGTATCTTGGATTTCCAGCCCGTTGTCACTTCCTAGTCTGTTAGCTCACATCCCCAGTTACAAATTTCTGCTTTTCAATTCCACTAAATCCACAAAGAAATCTCCAAAACGAGTCATTTTCAGACCTCAACTCAGTGTTTTATTTTGAACTGCAGCAGTCCTGCTCGTTTTCTTTCCTCCTTCTATATTTTCAAACACACCCTCTCTTTTAATTTTCATTTTTCTTAACATTCCTTTCCCCCCTCCATCATATTTCCTCCCCAGCTTCTTATATTTTTCAGACTTCAGGAGTCTGTTTCTGCATTAAAACTGTTTTATAGAGCTGCTCTGTGCAGCTCAGCAAAGCACCCTGCTGTGGTGGCGCTGTTTATTTTCCAGGCTCGCATCTCTTCCTCTCTGGCTCGCTCAGATCCCTGGATGGTAAATTATTTTCATTTTCTTTCTCAAGGAAAGAAAAGCTGCTCGTAACTGAAGCCACTGGTTGCTGAGTGGACCTGAGCTGGAATCATGGCGTCTTCATCACAAGTTAACATGAGAACAGCACCATGGAGAAGAAATGTAACGCAGAATGAACGTCCGCTGGTGTACTCACAAAGTTCTGCAACTGAGCAAGTTGTAGGTGTAGAAAATGGTGTTGTGAGTCAAAAAGAACCACCAGAGCTAAAAGTTCACCAAAGTGAAAGTGATTTCGTAATTCTGGAACAAAATGTATGAGATCAGAAACCAGACCAGTTCTCTTTAGTTTAAAAGAGTAAAAATAGGTCAAGGTAAAGTTACATTTAAACAGAAAATTTAAGCTAATAAAAATGAAAATGCATAAGAAAATAATGAGAAAGCCTCCAGGATGGAAAAAAGGCTGCTTAATTTTAAGTAAATTAATATATTATGTGTCTGTTATATGTTAACCAGGTGAAAATACCAAAGTTGTTAACTTTTAATCCAGTAATCCAATAAAAAATAAACCATCATGACTGACTGTCCAGGAACTGAAAACTGAGTTCACTTTCACAATCAGCTCTTTGTCCTTCCACTTGGCTCAAACATCTTTTCTCTAATTCTGTTTGCTCACTCTTTCAGGATTAATTCTCTGACCGAGTCTCATTCTGTCGAAGCATCTTGGCTTCGTTTCTTTCTCCCATTTTCACGTTTCGCCATCTTCTCCTGGAAAGACGAATATTAACCAGAAGCCAACGAAAGCACACAAGCAACTCATTCAAAGCGCACAACTTTGGCAAAGACTGAGGATAGAAGGAAGAGCAACGACTGGAAAAATAAACAGAGGGACAAGCAAGTACCTTTAATGATTACTTCAGGGATTACAAAGATTCATAAAAACTGTTGGAACGCCTTTAATTCTTCATCAATTCTCCCGCTGCAGGAACACATGAACACAGTTTCCATTTCTCTTTCTTGTCTTCACACAGACTCACACTCTGGTGATATCATGCCCAGAAGTCCATTAACAAATACCACGTTTGCCATAAACAATCATCTGCAATAAGGCTTACGGGCCGTCTCCAGAGAAACGATGATAGAATTACCCAAACATTTCAGCCGTGCCAGCCAGATAATGGCTTAAAACAATTAGGCACTCAGAGCCAAGAACAACAACAACAAAAATAATCTAAACTGATCGCTTCTTTTATTGCTCAGAAATGCAAAGCTGCTGGCAGGCTTACTGGCAGACAAGGTCAGACTGGGTAGAAAATGTAAAAAACCCACGAACTGCATCTTAAACGCTGAAGGACTCAGTATGCTAAAACAAATAGCAGCACAATAAGAAAAAGATTGAATGTAAAATACACTTCTGGAATATTGTCCTTTGAACAGATGGGACTGAGCTGGAGATGTTTGGCTATAATGCACTTTTTTTTTGTGGAAAATCAAACATGAGTAAAAACACCAACTGGAAAGCATGGTGTGATGGAAGGCTGAGGATTTGGGATGGATTTGCACCAAACAATCACTAAAGTAAGCAAAAGAAAAATCCAAAAAAGGAAAGGACTGAGCCAAAGTCCTGACATTAACCTGATAGAAATGTTAAAAACTGACTTCGATAGTTCTGTGCAAACTGCGTGCTCATAAACGTTACATAAACTTCAATAACTGTGCTTCTGGGACCTTTCTGTTGTTTAGTACAAACAGTAGAAAAAATACAAAACTACATCTCTGTTTGGATTTATTATTTAAGCCTCTAACAAGATTCTCCACACAGGAAATTCTCCCTCCAACTTTTAAATGAAATCAAATGCAAGATACAAATCTGAATGTTTATATTAATGCAAACAAACGATTACAAATAACAATGAAAAAGTCTGAACA
>JARVJO010000155.1:11794115-11814717 GCA_031762555.1 Cynodonichthys magdalenae
CTACAGCAGTGTTCAGTTATTTTACCATCCTCTGGCGCCATCTAGTGGTCTTTATGTTAAACGTCGAGTCCCGGTGAGGTCAAAGGTCAATGCCCCAAAACAACATGGCGGCTTCCATGAAAACTCCGTTGGTGCTGAAGACTGTAAAGAAAATAGCTTTTCAATTCTGTCCTTTCGAGTCCAATGTCCGGTCCACACGGTGAGAAAGGGTTTGTTGCATGTTATTGTTGTGTTCGAGTGTTCTTGTGAGGGATTTTGTTATTTGTCGGCTGCTTGCGACAAAAACCGGCAGTCGTCACGACGGAAAGGGTCGTTTTCGCACTAACGTTTTACCAATATCTGTAATTTAATGAGCTCCTGTAAATAAGTCTCTTGTTTTACTGCTCAGCTTTATTTAAATACAGATATAATGTATGGTAGCTATAAAGTTAATAATAATTGAAAAAAAAAACCCACATGAGACTTAATTTCTGACTGGAATTTCAACGAAGAAAACTGAAAGTTTACAGCTTCTAGCAACAATTTTGCTACTTTTAAGCCAGTTTTCTGTTAAATATAGCTTTTACTTCCTTTATCTTTTAGCTAGGTTCAGTGACCTTGTCTAGTTGAATGCTATGTTGCAAACGTTGATTTTTCAAATGAATAAACATGCTTACTTTAATGAATTTCAATCAATATTTTCCTGGAAAATGCATGTTTTTGTCAAACCAGAGGACCTGATTGGAAAGAACTTATCATCTTTCTTTAAGTCTTTGATTCATTTTGAAATAAGTTGTACTCATTGATTGTTTTGGTTCATTGACTTGTAGTCTTTAAAGACACAAACGATCTGTTTGGCCCCACAGGGAGTTTCTGGCCTTGGTGGGCTCCATGAAGGCCCGGTCCACCAACATGAACTGTGAGGTGACGACCACGGTAAAACACGACAAGTCCGAGCCCGTCATCGATGTAACTTACGGTGAGGATGGCTCTGTGATGGTCTCAGTTTGGTAGTGACGTTCGATACCACAGATTTTCTTTCTGAATCTGATGGTATTGTGGCACTGACCCAATACTGATACTTTGTGCAAATACACCTAATATGTCTGACAAATCTAAAAAAATAGTGTATTTCAAATAATCGCCTCATGAATAATACAAGACAGAGTTGTTTATTTATTCATTTTAAACTCAGAAATACACTGATGCAAATCTGTCATAAATACATAAGCTAGAGATGCAACAATAATAAATTTTGCTGTTCTAATTTAGGGCTGCACTTCCAAATTAAGCTTAAATTCAAACATTAAATCCATCCAAGACTTTGACACAGTTGTTAACAGCTGTTAAATAGTTGTATTATTTCCAGACACTTCAAACTCTTTTAGGAACTAGAAAACAACACCTGCATTTATAGAAATGCTCTACAAATGTCCAGTTTTTATAATAATGTGTTGATTCTGAGCTAAAATAATAATTATCTAATGGCTTGTCCAGGGATTAATCAAACTTGCTGGACTGGAATTCTTTAAAGGACGGTTATGATGAGATTGGATTTTACAAAACAAAGAAAACTAAACGTCAGTTCTTTAATGCAACATCTTAAAGAAACAAAATAGTAATGAAGTAGTTTTATCAGGATGTGATGCAGCTCATTATTTATTAAACTAACAGAGCCAAATGTTTGCCTCAGACGTAGCTTTCTCCTCTCTATGCTCTTTCCACTGTGTCATTCTAAGTAATATTGTATATTTTTCTAATTGCAGTTGATGGGGAGAAGCTGGTGATGAAGGGAGCTCATTTAACCTGCCGGGAGATGCTGAGTGCGTTTCAGTCCCGCTGCACAGACAAGGACCCCCAAGCGAAAGCTGCAGCGAAATGATCTGCTTCCTGTATGAATGTATTTATCTGTGTGTTTGAAATGTACAATAAAAACAATATCCTTCATTTTTACATGTTGATCCTCGTTGGTTCTTTTGTCCGAGTCAGTGCGGTGTGGGAGTGTGTTCTTGCACAATGTGACTTTTTTTTTGTTTCTAATAAAAGAGGCTCGTCCACGAGGACGTTGTGCAACAACAAACCTCTGACCCGACGGGCGGCGATACAGTTTGGAACAAAGGTTTAGATGCAGGGTTTTTAAAAGGGGAAATAAAAAATCTTTGACCCAGATCATCCTATTCATGACCTCATCCACTGTTTTTGCTCAAATCAGTGGTTTTGTTTTACACTTCCTGTATCGTTTGAATTTATATCTGTTGTTTTTGACACCTCGAAGGAACACGCGTCACCGTTTCTGCCTCAGTCTTACACAAAAAGCAACTTCTAATCTGAAAGGATGGAGTTAAAGGGTTAAATTCAAATCCAAACAGTGGTTCATGAGATATTTCGCTAACAGATGTGACTCCATTATGTAGGGGCAAAGTTTTAAACATCTCACTTGAGCAGTTGGAAATGAATATCAGCTACTACTACACCAAATTTAAGCAGAATAAGCTTTTATGTTTGTTAATATGGATTAGCGGTGGCGGCCATATTGAACTGGGTTGACTCCAAAAGTGAATCGGTTAGACGTTCATCCAGTGCCTGCTTTTTGGGCATTTTCATTAAAATACAGACAATTTTCTGTTGATCAACAAGTGTCTACATTTTAGCCAACTTTCAGGTTTGTATTTTGTCGACCTCCATATTTTTGTGGTTTTAAAATGATTCAAACTCCTTTAGTTGATTTTATATTGAACATTAAAACTTCTGCTTGGACGCCATTTTTTTAATGGAAGAGGATTAGGGCCACCACCATCACCAGGGACCCTGAAAGGAAGAAGAGGGTGGACAGACGAATGGATGGATTAGGATCACAGAGCAAAACCATAAATAAAAAAAAATTCTAGAGTTCTGACTAGAATAAAATTCAGAAGATTTTTTTTCTATAATATTTTTTCCTATATTGGTTTCTCATGTTCTGACTTTTTTTTGGGCTCAGCCTTAGAGATAGGGTGAGGAGCTCCATTATCGGGGGGAGCTTGGAGTAGAGCCGCTGCTCCTCCATATCGAAAGGAGTCAGTTGAGGTGGTTTGGGCATCTGATTAGGATGCCTCCTGGGCACGTCCCACTGGTAGGAGGCCCCAGGGAAGACCCAGAACTCGCTGGAGGGATTCTGTATCCTCTCTGACCTGGGAATGTCCCGGGGTCCCCCAGGACGAGCTGGAAAGTATAGCCGGGGAGAGGGATGTCTGGGTTTCTCTCCTGGACCTGTTGCCTCTGCGACCTGACTACGGATAAGAAGGAGAAGATGGATGAATGTTCTGACTTCAATTTAAGAATTCTAGAAAAGAAATCAGAATTTTGACTTTTTTTCTTGGATTTGGAGATTAAAGTCAGAATTCATATATATTTTTAATATTCTAATAAAATAGTTTAATCTGACATTTTTCTTAGAATTCTGAGACTAAAGTCAAAATTCTGGGTTTTATTCTATCTTAATATAAAAGTCAGAATATTGACCGGTTTAATCTTACTTTTTCTGAGAAAAATAGTCAGAATTATGAGACTGAAATGACTTCTATCCTAACAAAATAGTCAGAATTTTTATTTTAGTTTAATCTGGCTTTTTTTTAAATAGTCAGAATTACCAGGCTAAATTTGAAATTTGGAAAAAAAAACTTTTTTTTTTCTTTTGCTCATTAGGTCATTATCCTGTTTACTAATTGTGTTGTTGATGCTAGTTTACAACAAACAGAGCATCGGTAGGAGGCGGGATCTAATTTGCTGTGTGACGTGGCACGCTGTGATTGGTTCCTACAGCGCATCAGAAACAACTCTGGCCCTTTAAAAGCTCTCAGCCCGCGGCCGATAATAAAGAGTTCGGCTCAGAGGCTGAAAGGAATTTGTTCTGGTGGATATTGTCGAAACGAGTCGCTGCCAAGATGGTTGAGAAGTTTATCGGAACATGGAAGATGATTTCCAGCGAGAACTTTGACGAATACATGAAAGCTCTTGGTAAGACTTTTAAAAAACCGGTTGAATAAATCTATATAATTTTAGTTATAATTAGAATTTCTTAACCGTTTTATCGTGTTTATAGTTTGGAACACTATTTTTCTTTAAACAAAAGTTAGCTTGTATGCGGAGGGGACGTCAATTTAAGGCGTTTATTTTGTAATCTTAAATGTTTTTAATTCCTTCCTACGCTGCAGGTGTGGGATTCGCGACCCGTCAGGTGGGGAATCGAACCAAACCCAACTTCGTCCTGAGCTTGGACGATCAGGGAACCATTTGCATGAAGTCTCAGAGCACCTTCAAAACCACAGAGGTCAAGTTCAAGCTAAACGAGCCTTTCGAGGAGACTACTGCTGACGACAGGAAGACCAGGGTTTGTTATCTGTTAATAAAAAATTAACTAGAATCTGACTTTAAGTGCTGGGTTAATTTTAACTTTTTTTTTTTTTTTTTTTCTGTCCTGCAGACTGTGGTGACTCTGGACAATGGGAAGCTGGTGCAGAAACAGAGCTGGGATGGCAAAGAAACTAGTATTGAGCGGGACATATCTGATGGAAAATTGATAGCGGTAAGATTTCTTTAACTTTATTTGAAGTAAAGATACAAAAACAAACTAACCAGTGTGGGAAGAACTGACACATTTCCCAACTCTCCTTTTTAAAGAAAAGCTAAAGCCAAATTGGGGAAAATGAAGTGCAATAATTTTATCTAACCCAGCTGGTCTCTTCTCCCTCCAGAGATGCATCATGGGAGATGTGATTGCAGTGAGGATGTATGTGAAGGATGCGTGACCCTCCCCATAACGAAGCACTGCTGGATGACGGCTCAGTTCAATGAGCATAAATCCAACCTGAAGGAGCATCTTGTTCCATTTAAACCTCTGTTGTTGCCAAAGTCAGATTTTTGTACCTCTTGTCTTCTACAAATCTGCTTGATTTGTTCATTTGAATTAAAAAAAAATGAATGCATACAATCGAAGTTTGTGCCTGAGTTAATAGACTTTAGTGATAACATTCTTTGAGCATTCAGTAAGAAATCTTTGCATCCAACCCTCCTGCTGTCTATCTGCATGGACTCCAGTGTTAAAGGTCAGCAGGAAAAATGTTTTTCTTTTTTGGGAAGCGGCAAATCTCCCGTGGCGTACACTAAAAGCTTTACTCCCCCCACCCTTTTGGCTCGTTCCAGAGCGAACCGCCACTTTCCCACGTCAGGAAAGGGAGTCTGGTACTGATTGAGTGTAATGACCAAAACAGCTGAACCTGGTAGAACTCTGAGCCAACGATCCATGTTCTGTTCAACCAGGACAATGGAGCAGGCAGGGCTGGGATGTGAGCTTGTTGGGGAAAGAAGCCAAAGAATGACTGCAGTGAACTGTTGGCTGAGGTCAGACTGCTGGTTACAGTAAACTACATTTACTCTAAAATTAATTTTTGAGGAGTGTGGGTTTTTTTTTTTTTTTTTTTTTTTTTGTGCTTTTCTAAAACACGAGACTTATTTACTTTAGTTTAATAAAAAAAAAAAAAAAAACCTTGCGCACAGAGTTGAAAGTACTTTCCTGATTATTTAGTAGTTTTATGACTTTAATTTTTTACCAAGTCATTTTAAGTACTTTAACCTTAAGCTCATGAAGCATTTTATTAAACCTTATTGCAATTTAATGGGTCCTTTGCAGATCCTAATCTTAAATTTATTCAAATTTTTATTTTTTTAAATCCCTTTGAATTAAGGCAATTCCCAAATGTTTTAGCTTCAGACCTACAAAATGCATAAATTGCTAAAAGTATTTTAAAAATTTAAATGTTATGTAAAACTAACTTTAACTAAAATCTCTACTTTTTCATGATAAAGCTGCAGATTTTTTTTTTAGTTGCACATTATGAAAGCACATCTGTGGATTGACTTACAGGTGCCCTGCTAAGTCAACAAGGCGTTTGCATCATTTTGTTTAGATAACTGCAGGGAACAGTCTTTTTTTTTTTTTTTTTTCAGACCTTGTTCTATAACATGTTTATGAGTCCGATCCTACAACACAATTGAACATTTAAAGTTATAAGAGACAGTAAGCATCAAATCCAAGAGTTTTTTTACCCAGAATGCATGAGGCTGAGACTTTGACCATCTGGAACAAACCGGATAGAAAGGGAGGGTTTTCACTGGAAGGAGAGGTTCGGATATCCCTCTGCTGCTCTTAGATTTAAAAAAATAAACATTACAGATTAGCATTTCCAGGAGGCAAATAGGAAAGAAGCTGTAAGGATGGAAAAATGATGGAACTTTGTGAGAACCTGACATGATTTATGGAAGAAATACACAATGTAAAACATTGATTTAACTCTCAAAGACCGACAGCAAGAACAAGAATCAAAATACAGATGAATGGAAAAAAAAAAGCATGGCGCTCTAAATGAATGTTTAAATAAAAGAAAAAAGATGTGTTCTCGTGTCTGTTGGAGACGCAGGGCTTGTTTGGTGTCATTGGAGACGAAGTGGAACTTCAGAGGAACAAAGTCACATCCTTAACAAAACACCTGGAAGGCTGTACTTGAAGCTGGAGTGTCGACACCCTTCCTCTGCCTGTCCTCGGCTTCAACTCAACACAAACACCTTTCATGTTCAAGTGCTTCAACGAGCCTGAACATCCACGATGTGCTGGATGAGCTTTAACGACATGACCTCTGACCCCTGATGCTCTTTTGCTTGGTGAGCATCTTAAATTCCCCCTAGAGCTATTTATCACAAAAATTAAGTTTTGTTTGTTTTAAACATGTATTTAATACTTATTCTGTGATTCAGGGAGGCAAAAAATGTTTGAAGGCATGTTGAATAAGTTTTGTCTCAGGCAGAATAAAGTTTCCATCAACAATTTAATCTGCACTGCAGAGCCCAAATCAGAGGCAAAATGGTTCCTGTTTATTTTCACATCAAAAGAAACATGTAGATAAGAAGGATCTGGCAAATAAAAGATTTTCTTTCTTTTTCTTTTTTGACTGTGTTTTTGATGTTTGATTAAGAAAATAACTGCATTTTTTTCTATATAGTTTTAAGTGTCTGAAAATATCTTAAGGCTGCTTTTTATAAAGTGCAACTAAAATTTAAGGATTTCCCCGTTTTTTGCAACTTTGCACCAACTTTCCCCAAAGCCTTGTTATGAAGTCTCCATGGTTTTAATCCCTGCTTCCATCTAACATCCTTGAATTTCTTCTGGGGTGGGGTTGACCCTGAGGTCAGCCTTTCTCTGAAGTTTGGCTCCAACGTTCACTAAAAACACACCATCTCATCTCTGCTCTGCAGGATCCGCACGACGCCTGGGTTGATCCCAGATGGGTCTCCAGAGCAACCAGAGCAGCTGGACTGCAGGAGAAGCTTGATCCCTTCAAACCAGAAATACTAAAGATAAAATGTTCAGGTTGTAAGACCACTGTAAAGATGGACATTCTGTCTCACATTTATCAGTAGTTAATACTTTAACAGCTGGAATATCTTTGGAGAAAAGAACAAACACGTTTTATTTTATTGAGCTCTTCTTGTAAGTCTGCATTCCTGGATCCAAACTTCCCGGAGCCGTGACACTGAAAACTGGATTTCCCCTACTCAGCTGTTTTTGTTTGTCCAGCCAATTATCTTCCACTTTAACTATGTTGCCTTTTTACAGGATTCTTTTCTGCCTGGATGACTCCACTCAACAAACCTTTCATTTAAAATAACTACATTTTCAGCTTACAGCATAAAAACACAACTTTAATAAAAACTATTGTTTCTTTTTGGTTTATATTTATGTGTTAAATAATATATTGGTGCATTTACCCCCGAAAAAAAGTCCATTTGAGCATCTGTGCTTCTATGCAACTTAGAATTTAAACGCAGTGAAACAACAACATAATTCCTCTAATTTTAAAAGAACAATCAGGAATGATAGCTACATAAATGTAACTGTAATTAGAGAATTAACATTTACTGCTGAAAGATTTTTGTAGAAAAAACAAGAAGTGCAAAAATTTGCAATTTGTTGTAAAATAGCCAAAAAAGCTGAAAATAGAAAAGCAGCCAAAAAGGTAGCTGAAAAAGCTGAATCTAGCACAAAGAAGCAGAAAGAGCATGTTTGCTAAATTAAGCAGCTGAAAAAGTAGCTAAAATGAATTTAGCTGAAAAGGTCAAACATTAGCTGAAAATAGCTTAAATTGCACAAAAAAAAACAACTGAAAGAAGCATAAAAAGCTCAAATTAGCAGAATTAGCAGAACTGAATTAGCAGAACTGAAAAGAGCCAAAAGATAGTTAAAAAAGGAGAAAAAAGCTAAAATTAGCACAGAGTAGTTGAAAATGTAGAACCAGTTTAAAAGGTGTAAATTGAAGGAAACATTTAACTAATTTAAAGGATTTTAAGGATGTTGAAGACAGCTCCGCTAATTTTTAAATGAAAACAAAATGGCAAAAAAAGGGAAATATCTCAAAAAGTATAAAAAAATATGAATTGCTGAACAATTAGGAGCTGAACAATTTGAAATACAGATTGTTGTTGATAAAAAGAGTTGTGTGGGCAGAAAACTGGATCATAAATAATGCTAAAGTCAGACAAAACAGTTGATAAAGAGGCAGAACTGTGTGATCCTTCCTGGTTCAAACCTTAGCTGGGTGCTGTTTTTTAAGCGTGTTGTTTGTATGTTTTTGTTTTTTTTGTGAACATGTGGGATTTCTTCATGCTCTCCAGTTTCCTCTAATTGTCCACAAACAGGCATTGTTAACCGGGATTTCTCCAGTGATGTGGGGGTGTGAGCGGTGGTTTCCGATAAGGTACATCTTTGTAACCGAAGGTGCAGACACGTTCTGTAAAAACAAAAAGAAAAAGAAAAGAAACAATGAGTGGAAAGACAAAACATGTGTTAGGAGCGATTCTGACTTAATGAAGCTGGTGTTGCTGCAGCTCAAAACATCAACATCCACAGCCCTCAGCGGTGCATACAAGGAAGGATATTTTTGCTTTGTGTTCGACTGTTTTTCAAGTCGTCCCAGCAGGAGTTCCTGTCAGAGTTGAGCGTAGCATGAGGCCCCTGCGAGTGATTGTAAAGCCTGGAGGAAGGATGGTGGAAATCTTTAAAGCCACACTTTAAAAACCTAATCCTGACACACACAATGGAGCTCCCCTGAGAGCCGTGCAGCCCATATTCTGAACCGTGATGGCTTTTATTTATGCTCAGGCATGAATGTGCTGCTCAGTCTTTGGCCTGCACCTGACACGACAAATAAATGCTGAAATAAACTAAAAAAAAGTCATGAACTGTTGGTTTTCTCTGCCTCAAATGTGCATAAGTCATGTTATCCTCGACCAACACGTAGCTTCTGCTTTCAAAAGCTGACTCTTGCATATGAGGTGATTTTTAAAATTTATTTATTTTTATAAATGTGCAGCTGTGCGTCAAAGAAAAGTATGTTTCTGTCCTGGTGAGTTTCCCACAGACGTCAAGTCAAACAGCAGTAAACCCACTGCCCTCAGATTAGCTACAGAGCTTAATCTTTAAATTAAAGGTCCAGCATTCCTTGAAGAAATGGAATTTAAATTATTTCACGCAGAGAAAAGACCGAGTTTGGGTCAAACTTTGTATAAGATGTGTTACTGCTCAAAGGACAACTCTTGGCTACTACCAGACCAAAAATTAGCTCAATATCTGTTTGTGTTAGCTAAAGTGGATTAGCTGAAGTATGTTGTGTTAAATTTCAGCTACTATCATGCCAAATGTTAGCTAAATATGTACAACCTTGATTGAGTTACAGCCATTTTTTGTGTTTTCTAAGGTCAGCTAGTTGTGGTAGCCATCTTGATTTTTGGCAGCAGGTGATATGAAAGCAACTTTAGCTGACAGTTTGTGGTTGAAGGGTGTTTTGCTGTTTGGGTTTTAGCTGATCCTGTCTACCAGCAGCTTGAAGAAAGGTCATCTTGTGACAAATGGTTTCCGTTTTCCTCCTGACTATCAGAGGCCCGAGGTTATCTCTCCGGTGCATTGTCAGGAAGTGTCTGTTACCCACAGCACATCAGGACAACTCTCCTCATGACCTGCTGTTGTTTGTCCTAAAATCACTTTTCCTAATAAAGTAGTCCTTCGGTAAGATCAGAGTATTTTGAGCATATTTGCCACTTCATTTACTTTAGATAAACATTAGCAACTCTCTAAACAAGATGAGGAACTTTAAGTTTTATTTCCAAATCAAGCAAAGCAATTGATGTAAAATCCAAGAGTTTTTCATTCTTTCAATGAGATGTTCATTTATTCGATACAATATATTATAATACAAATGATAAGCTCATCTTTATTTGTCTTTATCTTTATTTGCAACACACTGCATGCTGTTCATTTTTCTACCTTTATTATTCCTGACAACTCAGTCTTGCTAAAAGAAAAGGTATAAATAGTTAAAGTGAATATGTTTGAGGTTTTGCGTCAGTGTTCAGTGTGACTCGTTGACTCCAGGGCAGACGAACATCATCGTCTGGCCTTTAAAAACAACAATGTAGGTGAAGCCGTATCACCTGCAGCAGAAGGTCAACATATCTGTGTTTGTCTGCGGCTGCATACTTTATGGCACAGAAACCACAACAAGCCTCGGTGTTCCGTGACTCCATCCTGTGATGTTATTTGAAAACTCAATGTCTGGTCCCGTCGAACAGAAGAGCAACATCTGAGTCGCTGAGGTGAAACGAGGGGAAATCTGTCTTCCGGTAGAAGCTTTTGCTGCTCTTTGACTGAGCTGTGGGACTCCTTCAGGATCACGAGTTCCAAGTGGGACGGAAATTAATTTTACCTCATGTGCAAAACTTTAGGGCTGAGACCTTGAAAGTTTTGCCTCGAAATGTTTCAATTATTTGTTCCTGTTTAAAGTGCTTCAAGCTGCACTGGAAGTGTTACAGCTAGCTGCTGCCGCCACTATTTGGGATTTATTTTTTTTTACTTATATGCCAGTGCAAACAGCACTGCACACTTTTGTAACATTTATATATTTTTTCTGTTTTTTTTTTGTTAATTGGATCTTTTTTACTGTCATCTTACCATCTGTTTGCTGAATCCATCTTGTTTCTGCTATTTTTATCTACATTTATGTTCTGTTTAGTTTTTTGACACATTTTTGCAAAAATTTTTTACAAATTTTTCACTTCTTTTCTTTTTTTCCCCCTATTTTCAGCAAACTCACATAAACAGTTTTGCTTTTAAACACTTTCAAATGGAAAATCTCGAGTTTTATTTACATTTATTTAATCAGGAAAATCCCATTGAGATCACAGAACTCCTTTAGAAGGGAAACCTGTGCCTGGAGGCAACTAACATGCATGTTTTTGGTCTGTGTGAGGAACATGCAAACTCCACCAGAAAGATTTCCAAACTGGGGACTGAACCCAGGACCTTACTGCTGTGCTAACCACTGATCCATCGTGCGACACAACTTTCACCCGGTCACGATGATGCAATACATAAACAACCCTTTTCTTTTTAGAAAAGGAGGATTTGGATCTGTTACATTAGGAGCAAACTTCCTCACCATCGCAAGCCAACAGCAGGAAAAGGTGCGGATCGTTACGGCTGCAAGAAATAAAGAGATTTGGGTGAGGGATGAAGAAATGAGGCAATGGGAGGTATTTTGCTTGTGGGTGAGAAGTTGTACTCCTGTTCTCCCTGTGGGTGTTCCTGTCAGGGCTCCAGAGAAGCAGAAATAATTCAGTTAATTGGCTCTTAGACCTGATATTTCTTCTTCTTTAGGCCAAAGAAAGAACTTCCCTCTGCTGCCTCGACGCATGAATCACACATATTTAGACATGTCAGCTGCACAAAGATGCGTTCAATACAGTTAATTATAGTATTTTGTACAAAGTTGAAAGGTTGATTCCATTCCATGGCTGCAGAACATCACGTACCACTTGGATTATGACCAATTACCATAACTTAAATTAATCACATGACATGCCCTTCCACCCCCTCAAAAAGGCAGGATATGAGTAAACCCTTCCCCCCTAAGTTTTCAGGACAAGTGATGAATGTTTTGTTCATTTATTTAACCTGCGACCCACTGGACACACTCTGAGGCGGCAGGTTTAACCTTTGTCTGTGGTAGGAGCTGAACCCAGCACAGTTCAGGATTCAGGCAAAAGGCCAGTTTGGAAACTTTACAAGATCCAGAGGATTGTATTCCCGCACGAGTAGAAGTGGAATTTTACCCAGTGCGCTTTGTGAAAAACTGATCTGAACAGTACTTTTTATTCCCTGGAGGTCTCTGAAATGTCCTGCTGTCTGGACAAATTTTATACTAATCATTTGCTAAATGCCTCATGAGTGTGGGCATTGCAAAGTAAATATACCAAACTGATTGTTGGGATTAATAATCTCTCTTCAAACTCATAAGAAGACGTATGTCCAACTCAAGGCCCACAGGCCAAATGTGGCCCACCACAGCATTTTCTGTGGCCTGTGAGAGCTGCAATGATATTATGGTATGCAATGGTATTAATGTCTTACAGATGTCTTAATGGCTCATGCTGCTTTAAAGCTTTTGACCATAAACCACATCTCCCATAATGCATGTTGATTATTTTACCTTCGAAATGACAGCATCCTATCACTAGTTGGAGGTGCAGAGGGTGGCCCAGTTGTACCAGGAAGCGGTAATTTCCCACTTACAAGTCGTAAGTTTAAACTGAAACACCCCTCCAGTGGGAACTCTCTGTTGTAAAGTGGGAGAGTTTAGAAAGATGGCAGCTACACACCACAACTCAACAGTGAGTAAAACTCTCTTAGTTTTACTTTTAATAGTATTGATGTGTTATTTATTTCCCATTTAGTCAGTCGTATATGTAATACTTTTCAGCGATTATGAGAGGACATGTGAAAACGCTGTTCCTATGCAGGAAATACCACATAGTGTTCAGTTATTATTAGTGATGCTCAGCCTTAGCAATGAGATGAGGAACGTGACACTTCCTGTTTAGTCGAAGTTAAACACAAAACATTGAAGTTAATGATGACTGGTTTGAAGAACACCGTAATGCTCATGTGACCATTGGTGAAAATGAGTTTGACACAGAAGGCCCTTCAACTCTGATGACTCATTTTAACTGGAAATCAGGCCGTCTGATTGTGGTTTTCCTGACTTTTAGAGCAGCAGACACTTTGCCTCACAGACAAATTCTCTAAAAATCATAGCTTGTTCTTTGCTCTGACACATACCAGAGTATATCATCTTTAAGTTAATTTATTTAGACACCAAGGCAGGCTGAAATCACTTTAAGAACCACTGACAGAATCTGTTGGAAGATCTGACTATTTTGACTATCTTGGAACCTCCTTCTCCTTTGGTTTTTTATAAAAATAAAAAAAACATGATTTAAAATTATTTTAATGACACCTAAAAGGCTGAAAACTCAAGCTAGTCTGAAAATCTGCGTCGGCTCAGTTGGTGACCTTGTCCCATCAGTTTGTCTGGGAGCACGATACACATCCTGTTCAGACACAGCAACCTGTTTCACAGAGACTTTATCAACTCTGTGTGCTTTTATTTTGTTTTTTGTTTTGCTCTGTAAATGCATTCCTGTCTCTTTTGGTGTGTCTCATCCCCCTAAAACGCTCTGAGGCAAAAACAGGGAGTTTTTAAAGTAAAATGAGAGTTAGTATCTAAAAAATGTGACAAAAAAGTGTGTTTTGTCTTCATCTATCTACTGTTCCTCCAGCACACACCCTCAGTACGCTCACACATCTGCAGCTGTAAGCCCACCAGTTTTCTGGTGTTTCTGTGAGGGCGGGAGCCAGGGTGGGGCGGCGGTCAGCATTTGCCAGACTCAGCTTTTATTTAGACCCGATTACTTTTTGGGCACAGTCATCGCGTGTCCTCTGTGGACTGGGATAACGCTCATTGGTGTCCACCTCACTGGCTCCATTCAGTGGGCTCGGTACAATCGTGTGGAACTGGCAGAGTCTAACGCCTAACCCCACAGACTCAGGCCAGCCCAGTCAGCAAGTGCAACGCACCCCTTCACCCCCACAAAGGGTGGAGGGGGAGTGACAAAGGAAAAGACAGAGAGAGATAAGAGTGATTGGCAAGAAAGAAAAGTAAAGAAAAAGTATGAAAAAAAAAATTAACAAGCTTTTTATAACCCAGACAGCTCTGACGGGTTGACCTCAGTGACCTGTAGTCCAGATGACTGATTTGTCACTCAGGTTGCATATTTGGGATTCCAGCATGGTTCCTGGACATACCTCTCCCTCCTGGTGTGGACGTAGATATCATGGGCATAAACAGCCTTGTAATACAGATAGGTCAGCACATTAACTGAACCCATCGTCATCAAATAAACGTAACAGTATATTTGTGGTGTAAATGCAGAGATAAAAAAAAAATCTAAAAAAGCAGATTACTCTGTTGGTTTTATTTGATGGGTTATGACATCAGAAAACAGTCCTCTGCTGCTCTCTTGTGGGCTAATCTGAGAGGTCAGGTTAGATTTTGTACCAAGAGGAAGAACATCTAACGTCACACGTACATTAATTTAATAAACAAACTAAATAATATAAAAACATGAATGACTGTCTATTTATAGTGACATACTGATTTCACATGCACACAAAAATATTAACTCCTTGGTGAGGCCCCATTATTCTTATCTCTCATTTAGAAATGAGCCAGAATGATTTTTAGCTTTCGTTATCTTACTCCTGAAAATAACTTTACTAATAGATAACTCATCTATAAAAATAAATGAAATCTCTATAGTTCTTCAAAAAAACATGTTCTATTTCCAATATGTTTAAACACACACAGTTTAATTTAGTCTTTTTATGCTACATTTAGCTTGAAGCTACTTTTCTACTACTTTTTCTTTCAGCTAGCATTTAGCTATATTTAGCTATAGGCTTTTGATACATTTGAACTAATATTTATATTTTTGAGACATTTAGCTTTCAGCTAGCATTCTGCTATATTTAGCAATAGGTTGGCTTTTGATATATTTTAACTTGTAGCTGTCTTTTTTATCCATTTAGCTTTTAACTGAGCTAAAAAATAGCTAAATTAGCTCCCTTTCTGCTATTTTTGCTTTCAGCTAGCATTCTACTATATTTAGCTTTTAGGTAGGCTTCAGTTTTAGATACATTTAGCTGTTAGCTGCTGCTTCTTTTATCTTTTTCAATAGTGTTTTGTTAAGTTTAGCTAGAAATTGGCAACTTTTAGCTAGCTCTTTTCCACTTCTTTTTTTTAGCTAGTGTTCTGCTTCTTTTAGCTGCAGTTACTCCCAGCTGGAAAGGAAGAAACTGCAACAAAAATATCGATCTTACCTCAGTAGTATCGATTTGATACTAATTATGGCATCGATACGCCCACCCCTGGCAGCCACACCGAGGGCTGAGAGACAGAAGTAGTGACTACTGCTGGACGGTGTGCAATACTTTCAACGAAACTGTCTCAACTTGTTAATTTATTTGGATATTTTTGTAAACATGACCAGCAACAAAAACCCGGACGTCCCTGACACGGAACGGGTCCAGAGCTCCGGCGCCACAGCGGCATACTGCGCAGAGTTACAGCGGTGGATGTGGCAGTGTTACTGGGGGAATGTCAGCTGGCAGAGCTGGATGTCTCTGTCGACTTTCCCCTGCCTTCCTCTGCCGCGCACCAGCGATCAAACACCGGCTGCACCTGCCACAACCCCCGGAAGTGGGCAGCAAATAATGTTTGACCCGCGGAGCTGGTACGGTTACTCCGCTTTTGGACCCCCAGCATCCTCTCCTCCTCACCGGGGTGGAGCTCAGACTGATGAACGGTCAGCTCACCAGCAGAACAGGAACCCTCATCAGGCAGGTATGGCTCTGTCTCTATGACCTGCTTTAACTAAAATGTATTTCACCCTGATGTAATGAGTGTGGTTCTTATAAAGCCTTAATCCAGGTCAGGGGTTGAATGGGAAACGGGATTAAGTAAATGTACAGATGGAAACAAGCTTAAGGTCTGTCCTCTGTTTAAAGCAGCTTTCCATCAGAGATGATGTCTTTACAAATACTTTACAGGGCGAGAGTACACAATTCCCTCTCCTCTCCAGAGGTTCCTTGCAGAGACTGTGGACTTCTTCATCCTGTTTTGTGTGAAGGCCACTGTTGTGTTATGGATCATGCATCTGAGTGGTATGAAGTGAGTAAAACGGTTGAGACATCGATCTTTTTTTTTGCCCAACAAGCTCTTTAACAACAAAAATAAAAACTCAAGTGTCTGAAGGAGTTTTATAGTTTGTCTTGTGCTCACATCAATGCAAAACAAAAACGTTGATCCATATCGAGAAACATTGAGAAACATCATATCGTCATCCAAGTCAATGTAAAATCGTGTTGTGGTAAAGTTAGTGATTTACACCCCTATTGCCTAATAAAGTCAATTTAGTGCATTGGACCCAAAATATACCTCCCAATCTCTACAGTGATGGTCTTCTCTTTTAAGGGACATTCCCAAGTTTATCACCCACTTTATCGTTGAGGAGGTCGATGAGAACACGTCCATTGAGGACCTTCAGAAAATGATGGCTGTGGCTCTGGTCTACAGGGTCCTGGTGTGCATCTATGAGGTATGTCACAGTTTGATGCATGCTTGAGACAATGTTGTGTGATTCCTGTATTAATTTAGCTTTTAGCATGTGTTTGTATAAATACATTTCAAGAGTTTTCCCTGTTTTAGTTGTTTTAAAGAGTCTATGCCTGAAAATATACTTTTACCGATTTTAGAGCAACTTAAGGGATGTTTTTTGCTTTTTTCAGCAAGACGATACCACAGTACAAGCTGTTTGTATTAAAACAAAATGGCTAATTTAGTAAAAAGTTTTAGGTTATTAAATTTTGGCACATGCAGAGAAAACAACAAATAAAAATGGTTATATATACTTGGCACAAAAAGTTTGTGTTTGGTAGATATTTTATTAGTTGCAACAATGCTTCTTGGCAATAAATCTTATAGTGTCCACCTGACTGGCAGCACCTGCAGGTACCAGATGCTCAAAACAAGTGTCAATAACAATAAAATAAGCTGTTTGGCAGAGAAGATTTTGCAAAATTTTCATGTGCGCAACCCACATCCTCAGCTCTACTCATCCCACAAATGCATGTTCCTTACAAATGTGACACCGTTTAAAAGGGAAATTAACAGACTTTATTGCCAAGAAGCGTTGTTACAAAGAAAGTTCTTTACCTTTGTACTGTTCATACAAATGATAAACAATGACCATCTTAATCAGGCATTTAAAACAAATAAAAATGGGGAAGTGTCTTTGTTTCAAAAACCAAAACAGTTGCTCACTTTTGAAATCCTAAAAATGTGATGCAGTACCATTGTAAACATGTCCCTGCTGCTTGCATCAAATAAAACAATTGTTTAGGTAAGTTTTCCTGTGTTGATTAAACACAAATGTCTTGAAATTCTAGTGTTTCTTTGGTAGCCTCAGTCTTTTCGAGGTGAGGTAGAAGATGCTGTCTGTGTTCTAACGATCCATTCACCTTCTACCTTACAAAATTTCAAATGAATTTAGTTTTAAATGTAGAAAATCCCTGTCGTGTTCTGGAAATGCTGGAAATGCTGCTACATGTTCGTACTCACTGAGCCGGGCGGAGCGAGTTCTTTACAACACGTCGTTTCCCATGGAGGACAGTGATGCAACGCTGCATTCAGAGTTGCCAGAGATGAAATCATGTATCGTGTCTCTTAACGGACGTCTGCATCAGCAGCGTTGTCTCCCCACTCGGGACAGAGCTCTGGGACGTTCTGGCACCTGAACACCATCTGCCCTGTTTTAGATTGTTGTTTTTCAGAATTCATTTCTAACTCTTTTCCTGTTTAACCTAGAGAAAAACTGGTGTTAAACTTTATTCAGTGAGTAGTGGCAGCTGGCTGATGACGCTGATGCTCTCGTCCAATCAGACGATCTGCATTTGGGGCGCCGGTGGAGCGACTCCGGGCAAGTTTCTGCTCGGTCTGAGAGTGGTGACGTGCGACTCGTCCACGCTGGTGCGACCCAACCGGGTTCTTGTGGTCCCTGCAGCTAATGTCTCCCTCTCAGCGTGAGTAGTAACATGTAACATGTAACATGTAACATGTCAATCAGATGCACATTATTTTGCTTCTCTTGTGTTTGTTGATCTTCACAGCTCCACAGCGCGGGCGTTGAACAAGAACTTCTCCATTGCCTTCCTCTTCCCGGTCTTCATCACCCTCCTCTTTTTTCAGCACAACAGGACCGTTTACGACGTGGTGGCGGGGACCATAGTTGTGCAGCGCCGAGGGGCCAGATAAGCTCCTGACAGACCTCATGTCTTATTTTGTTCAAACCAGATTTATTTGCTCTGAAGAGTGACGTGCTGCCTCCTAACTGCACTTATTCAAAGGATTTCTACAGATTTTACACATAACTAACAAAGAAATTTGTTTATAAAAAGCAGTCATTTCCTTCACATGGTTGGGTTTTTTTTTTGTTACTTTTTATGTTTTAAACTTCTTGTTTAGCTCAGTGAACATTTGATGTCATGGTTGTATTTAAAAAAAAACATTTCTACTCCAAGAGAAAATGTTCAGTTGTGTGTTAGCCTGTGGGTCATTTCAAGTATTTTGATATAAAACAAGATTTATTAGGTTCAAATATGGAAGATCTGTAAATTTTGTCTTTATATTTAGTAATTTTTGTGACTCAGGGCAAATTTTTACCAATTTTGTTTATTTCCGATGTAAAAAAAAAAAACTATTCTGCACAATGTAAGCTTGTCCTGACTTTATAGATTTAATTTTCCTAAGATGAAATACTAGCTGACTTTCTAAAACAGGTTGAATTTATAATTTAGGTAATTTATATTTTCACCACATGAGGGCAGTACAGATCACATGTTTAAGTTCACGCTAAACTAAAATGGGAAAATGATATTTCGACAAGCTTCATTCTTTCATTTCATTGGTTAATAATCTTCAACACATTTTACTTAAAGAAAAAAAAGCTTTTAAAGAACACATTTAATGTAAAATTATAAACATATTTAATGAAACTGATTTTATCTACTAAATGACTGCAATACAGTGCAGGAAGAATGTTAATATTTATGTAAACTTTGTACAGTTCTGTGCATTTTTTGGTTTAATAAAATGATTAAAGTACTAATTTCTGTTTCATAAAGTTTTTAAGGATCTGCTATCATATAATTTATAAAATTATACTATTCTTATTGAGTTTTATTAAGAGATTGGCCTAGTTGCAGGAAAAAATGGATGTTTCAGATTGTTTAAAGTTGGCTTTAGGTTTTTGAACAGTAAGTGTCTTACCTGTTGAGCTCTTTGAACAACCTCAGTTTGGAGAACTTGTGTTAGTGTAATCAAAAGTAGAAGGATATTATTTTAAGTCCAAAAATTCAAGGTTTTAACAGAATCAATGCTATTTTTTCATTTTTGCATTTCACCTTAATTTCAAGCAGAAATCCGGCTTTGAATATTGTGCAAATTAATAACTTTTACACTTATAACTCACTTTTTTTTCAGAGCTGAATTGCAGCAGAGCTGTTTTTTTTTTTTACAAGTGGTGTTGGAGATTAGCCGAGGGGCATGTTTGGTGTTGAAGTCTCAGTAGGAAGAAGTGTGACTCCTCACAATTTACAAGGTTCTGTCGTAAAACTATCCAAACATTTAGTCAACCGTTCTTCTTGCATGAATTAAAAAAAATCCATTTCTGCGTTTTGTCCTTCACACCCGAGCTTTTGTTGCTGAGAGTCGTGAGCAGCTCCTAGTGCCAGGGAACCGAGAAGAGGCTCAGCAGTAATCACGCCTCGAGTGGCTCCAACACAAGTTTCAGAGTTAGATGAAGAGAGAGAAAACCAACAGAAAGTGTGAGACGCTTGGATTAAGAGAGACAGACAAAAAGCCCGGGAGGAAAAGAAAGGATTGGAAACGGGGGAGAGGGTAAAATGAGAAGAGTGGAGGGGAGAATATGAAGGAGTGTGAGAGGCAAAGGGACATCATATTTAAATATTCTCTCTGATCTTTGAGCCTTGGGACCAGAGGCGATGGAATACCCCCGCAGAACTCCATTAAAATTCAACCAGCTTCACTTAAGCCTTCGGTTATTAAACAAGAGATGTTCTCTCTCTGCTGACTGCAAAAAACTACATCCAGGCAGAGATTCAGGTCCTGTTCCTGTTTTTAGAGGCTCGGCTCACAGAAAACCACAGAGGTAGTCCTTTAGGTGATTGCTCTTGACCTTTTGGTTTGTCTTAAAGGTACAAAATTACTGAGTGCTGAGAACGTTTTCATGGTTTGTTTTTGTTTGACATCATTGTTAAAAATAAATAATAGAGAATACAGAAAATTTAAAAATGGGTTGAAAAGTATGACCCGAATAGAATATAAAGATATTTATGCAGCACAGAAGAGACTAAATTAAACTTTTCTACACTCTTAGAGATTCTAAGTACACAACAAAATGTATTTAATGGGTAAAAAAAAAGTGGATTTTGAGCCTTTTCGGATGGTTAAAAATTGTACATTTTTGATGTTCGGATATGTATTTACTAGGGGTGCAACGATACAGAAAATTCACGATTCGGTTCGATACTTTAGTCTCACGGTTTGATATTTTTTCGATACAA
>JARVJO010000155.1:11820708-11841792 GCA_031762555.1 Cynodonichthys magdalenae
TGAAATGTTGCTGAAACAGCAAGTTTCTCAGTAGATCTGTGCTCCACAATGCAGCCTAAGTGGAGCAGTCGAACACAAATCCACTGATCCTTCAACACAGAGCATCATCAGAAGACAAGTTGATAAAATACATTTAAAAAAATCTGTATTGTTCGATACAGGGTGTATTGAACGGTTCGATACAAATACATGTATTGTTGCACCCCTAGTATTTACTCTAGATTTGTTGACTAAAAGTTTGCAGAAAAGCATCTGTCTGAGTCAGGCGAGTGCTTCGTTTACGTTGAATGTGGACCCACGTTTCAGACATGCACAAAACTACTGGAGTAAGCTCTTTCAAGCAGCACCATTTGACACAGTTAAGAATGACCTTTTTTATGTTTGGTTTTACCGTTTGCTACGAGTACTTTTAAACAGCCTGCAATAAGAAAATTCAGTAAAGGTCAGATTATTTTCCCGATAAATGCTGTTTTGTAAGGCTGTCACTTAGACACTTCACAGACTCTCATTTCAGTTGGTTGCCGTCCAACAGACATCTGTTCGTGTACCATAATACTTTCCTCCTTTTTTTGTCCATTTAAGTGTCTATTTCATATTAAGGCAACCATAAAGCTATAGCGTTCTAATTTTGACCATTTGTAATGGTGTTTGTTTGAAATACATCACCCAACAGAGGGAGTCCGTCTGCACAGATTCCAGCTCCTCTCATTGGTTTGCAGGAACTGGAGTGTCGCAGGCGGCTCAGGCCAATCGGAGAGCTTCTGGGACACAAACATCTGAAGTAGTAATAATGTGGAATGTGCTGGCTCGGCATGAGCTGTCAACTAGAGCATGTAGTACTATACTACATAGGGACGGGGGGAGGAGGAAAGATAGGAGGAAGTAGTAAACAGTCAGTGACAGAGCAGAACCTCATCCTGCTCTGTGTTAATGTGTGTTTATGGAAAGCAGGGCTGACATATTGCACCATACACAGAAATATGTTCCACCCTCTCTTCTCTTTGACTTTTAAGGCTATTTTAAAAATAATCTGCTCAACACAAACTGCACTGACCTCAAATGACTCAAAGTAAACAGAAGAAAACTCATATTTAAAATTATAAATAGAGTACATAGTATTTAAAGGAGCAAATGAGGAAAAGTGACACTTAAAGTGATAGTTAATATCTCACCTGTTGTAGATAGCTCCTTAAATGACCTCAGTTTGAAGAAAAACACATTATGTTGACCATATTGATGAGCTAATGGCTAGTCAGAGCCAGGCCAAGACCAAAATAACTCCAACCTTGAAAATTATTAAAGTTATTTAATAAACATTAACACTTCTGTCAATTTCACGATACATAATTTAAATAGAACTTTATGGGTGTCTGTACAAATCGGAGAAGTAGCAGCAGCTAGCTTTAGCACTTCAAGTGCAGTGGAGTGCCTTTGACAGGAATATCATAATGTTTCAGAGAAACAGAGATAAACCTCAGTCTTGTTTCTCCAAACTGAGGTTGCTGAAGTGCTACAGCTACAGCAGTAGCATTTCCTGTTTAGTGTTTGTGCTACAGGCTATCATAGTGCAGTCACTCTTAATATCAGCAGTCAATAACTTGGCCTTTATCCCTTTAGGACCCGTTGTTTTACACTTCAGAAATACTGTTTCACTAAATCTGAGCTCACAACCTGCTGCTTAGTGTTTCATGTCGTCCTCCACATTGTGTAAAGACATTAAATTTGCAGGACATCACATGTAAATTTGTTTTGAAACATTTCGTCCCCTCAGTTCTGGACGCGCACATTCAGCTACATTTGGTAAAAAGGGGAAACCCCTCGTTTCTCACAGAGAATAAGTCATGCAGAACAACTCAGCACATTTCAGACACCGAAACGAGCTCACAGGAAGAGGAGAGCATCAGCTGCAGTCTGTGGCTCAGAGGCTTGAGTTGTGCTGTGCAGCATGACTCTCATTTTGTCTAGACTCAAATAAACCAGGAAACATAAGTTATGCAGAACTAGAAGAATCACATTTTCTGTAAAACAGCAGTGAACGCTGAATGTCTGCTGAAATTAGCTGAAGAAGCTAAAACTGAGTAGTTAAGGCTGAGTAGAACACCAGCTAAAATCAAATTGAAGCAAAGCATTAGCTGAAAGCTACAAGAAGCTGAATGCTAACTAAAAAAACAATAGAGAAAATATCTAAAAGTGAAAAGCAAAAATGTTAGCTAGTAGTAAAACTAACAAAATGCTAGCTAAAAGCAGCAAAAGGGGAGAAATATACTTAAGTAGCAAAAGGCTAGCTAAAAGCTACAACTAGCAAAAAGGTCTGTAGTAGGCCTACAACAAGGCTAGCTAGAAGCTAAACATGTCCAAAAGTGAGCTAAAGGCTAAGTATAGAAAAACTCAAACTCAAAACAGTCAAAGGTTAACAAAAAGGTAAAAGTAACAAAAGGACATCTAAATATAGCAAAAGCCTAAAAGTATTTAAAGGCTAGCTAAAATCTACAAGTAGCAAAAAAGGCTTTCTATAAGTAGTGTTTTTGAAGAATATGAAAAGATGGAAAAGTATTTCTATTTTGGGGTTCAAAATTTGTTTTTTTTTTAAAAATACAAAAGCTAAAAGTCGTGAGCTGAATATTGTGAACAGTTAAAAAAGTATGCAGAAGTAGTAAGAGGGCAAAAAACCTACAGAAAAATACAAAACAGTAAAACTACAGCGTGAACACTGATGGATTTAGACGATAACCTGAATGTCAGTGAGAAGTGGAACGTGTTGACTGTCTTCAGACGAACCCACTGAGAGCTCTCCTCCAGCTCCACGCTTCGAGAGTCACGCCGTCCATGATTAATTGATGGCGTTTTTCAGAGTCGGTACGAGCACAATCTTATCAGGCCTCTCGTCGCCAGACATCTAGAGGAGCTGTGGGTCGACGAGACAGCGGCATCATTGATTCCAACTTTTCAAAGGCCCTTTGAAATCAAGCGTCTGGAGGATTCGGGCCGCTGGACGTTCGAGCTCAATTCTGCTTGACGAACACGGAGGTGAGATAAAAATGGTGGCAGAACGAGAGGCAGAGAGCGGGAAATTACAGAGCTGGAGCAGAATTTACATTTCAGCCTTAATGTTTAAATCAGCCTCCTCTGGAATTGATCTTTTCCTACTTTTAGTACTCTTGAAAATGTTAATGATGAATTTTAGCCAGTTTATAGATTTGTTTCAGGCTCATCTGCAGCTGCCTCCACTGACGTGGATGTGTCCTGTTTTGTGTGAACATATGGGTGTTTGTATAAAAGTGTGTTAGAGAGGTAATTAAAAAGACTGTTCAGATGGTAGAAAATGTCTCTGATATGTGAGGTGATGGTTCACTTATTAAACCAGAACAGTTGGTTGTGTTGGTATCTAAATTTGAGGTGGTGTCTTTATTTCAAGGCTGCAAACTTAAGCTCAGAGGCCACAAGTGAAGACGAGCTGACATGCACTGAAAGAGGAATCAAACACCAAGAATCTGATTCTCACAAAGCTGGAAGTGCAAAGGGTGTCATAATGTTTTGTGTTCCTGTTATATCGCAGTTTCATCTGCAAAAGGAAGCAGTATGGTAATAAGTTCTAAGTCCAGAACTCAGACAAAGTGATTGTTCTTCACAAGAAGTAAGAGTGTAAGCATGACTATTTTCTTCTGTGCCTTTTTTAAACCTAATTTTTTATTTATGCAATTTATGAAGTCAAAATGTAAGGCCATATTTTTGTTTCACAAGATTCTACTCTTTCGAACTCTTCTGTGTTTCTGTAACAAAATGTTGAGAAAGAAGCCCAATTAGGTCGTCAGAATAAACGTTTCACCATTACAACAAGAGAAAATTCATTTTCTGTGAAAAGACATTGAGAGCTGAATGACCATTTGGAAATTTGCTAAAGAAGCTGAAACTTAACGATAAAAGAAGCAGAACACCAGCTAAAAACCAAAATGGGCAAATAAAAGATAAATGAAGCAAAAGGAAAGCTAATAGTAATAAATCCTACGTAAAAACAGCAAAAATGTTGTCCAAAGTTGAAAGTAGAAAAATGCTGGAAAATCTCTAAAAATAGCAAAAGCCAGATAAAAATAGGAAAAGGCTAGATAGAAAAGATACAAAAGCTATAGCTATAAGGAGCAGAAAACTAGCTAAAAGCTGCAAAAATCTAGATAAAAAAGCAAAAGGCTAGCTAAACGCAGGAAAGGTCATAGAAAAAGTAGCAAAACACAAGCTAAAGTTCACAAAATACGAGCTAAAAACAGAAAATTATTAGCCAAAAGTAAAAGCTAAATAATAGTTGAATGATAGCTAAATCACCAAAAATGCTTGCTGAAAGCAACAAAATCTAGCTAAAAGTAGCATAAAACTAGCTAAAAGCTGCACAAAGCTAACTATAAAAATAGCTAAAAGCTGGAAATGTCTAAGTAAAAGTAGTAAAGCACAAGCTAAAATTGACAAAATATTCAAATTACTAGCCAAAAGTAGGAAAAACCTAACTAAAAGTAGCTGAATGCTAGCTAAAGCAGTAAAAGTCTTGGTAAAAGCTGTGTTAAAGCAGATTTTAAAAAGGATCTCAATGTATTTTAGGGGGAAAATATTTGCAAATGGAATCAAATTATTCAAAACCTTTGGACATTACAAAAACCAGAAGTCACCACACCCACCTCCTGAATGCTGAAACAACATTTTAATAAAGCCTATGATAACCCACATTCTGCCTAAATATGCAGACATAATTTGGTTATAAAAGTTATACAGAAAAGAAAGACAATATAGGCTGAGGATGTTTGAACAGATCATAATAAAACAAGATTACTTTCTAAAATCTGCCTGTGCAGGAAGCTGACGTTCAACTGGCTGCTGTTAATACAGATTAGAAAACTGTCTTTGCCTGATAATCCTCGGTTTTCTTCTCCCTCGTGGATAAGGTGTGTGTGAGAACAGGTTAGCCAGTAGCAGGGATGTGCTGCAGGATTACAGTAAAAGAAGCAGCTTTAAGCCGATGTCACCTTTTTGTTAGAAAGCTGCTGATAAAATGTGGAAACATGTTTACGTTACATGCAGATTATTTTTCACTATTATTCTCTCATTATTATTTTTCAGCTTGTTTTACTGTAGTACTCCTGTCTGCACTGTGATGAGAGAACAACCTAGTAAAACCTTCCAGGTTTAAACAACAGGGGGCGCAGCGAGCAGACATCAAACTGAAGATTTCTTTGGATCCAAGATTTCTTTGGATCCTTGAAATCTAAAGTGATGGCTGCTTTCAGAACACAGCAAATGTACTCCTTTTCCATTAAGAAACTTTGAAGAGCTGGGGAACTTTTCAAAGGCGTGACCTCCTTTTTGCCTCAATTACATCTCAAGAGATGCACAAAAGTAAAGAAAAGTCAGTTTTCTAAATGTCTTATATGAACCAGAGTCTCTTACAAGTATGATATACTTAATGACATTCAGCCTTAAATCAGTTTGTTTTTGAACCTTCGAGGTGGACGTCCTCAAACAGTTTTGCCTGAGTGGTCAAAAAACAAACACCTGAGCTAAAAATACATAAAAAATCAGTGTACAATAACAGACTTGTGAGTCATTTGACATCCAGGTACGCACTTTGAGACAGCTTGTTTCGATTCCTCAGACTCACCACGCCCGCCGTGCTTTATTGTCCCTGAGTGTATACTGTTCACACCTCCAACAAAGAACACAGGTACATCTCAAGGGAGTAACCCTACACTGGAAAGAAAAAAGCTACTCCTCCTCTTTGAGCACACAATGGCCTACTACATGTACTCATGTCGTTCAAATCTGATAGGAGACTGTTAGAATTCAGGATTTAGTGTTCTCTAAGTTCTGCAGGGCCTCTGTCAGAGCCAGTGTACTTGTAAATACACGCAGAGGGCATGACTTGTGAAAGAACAAGCTCGTGCATACACCCTGGTTGTTCTGTGAGATCACCTCTCACTGGGAAAAACGTATTTATCACACAATTAATCAGGATCAGGAGACAGTTTCTTTGGAAACGTGCAGCGTGAGCATGATTTTCTGTTTTACTCTTACTGACTGTGGCCTACAGCTGTTCTCCCACATTTCACTTTCTGTATGTTCCCTGTCACTCATTAACTCACGCAGGTATGCACGGCATCTACGAAGGTAGTTGTCCTCGCTATGACACCTCTGACTGCAAGGACGTTAAAGGGATAGTTCAGATTTTTTTTTACTTTGCTTTTGATTTGAAAAGGTATGAATAATTAATATCTTACCTGTTGTAGATATGGGTGTGAAAACCACAACAAGTCCAAATCTTTGTCTTCAACAAAATCTCTGCTGCGTGGTGACGTCAGGTCTTCCCATGTAGTTACAAAATAGAGATCAACAGAAAAAAAATGTATTTTAGGACGTTTCACATAGATTCTGAACCATCGTAAATGAGAATTGTGATTCTTATGTGAATCGACTTTTTGGCGCACCTCTAGTAGATAGATCTTTGTACAGCCTCAGTTTGGAGGAACTGAACTTAAGGGATTGTTTGTTTTTTTGTGAAAACGCAGCCTTGTTTTCACACAGAAATGGTGTTTTCAACTTTTGTTTTGAGTAGATTGTGAAAAAGCATCCTTTGTTGGTGATGTCATAGCCCCGCCTGTAATCAAACCTACGCCATGATGGCATTCTCTTTTTCTTGTTGAGGTTACAATAGGGGTGTCCCGATACCAATTTTTATCAAACCAGTATGAGTTCAGCTTGGGTACCCACCAGTAACAAGTACAGATACTGAGTACTTACTGAGTTAAAAATTAAACATTACACAAGGACTTTAAAAACTCATTTATATACATATACAACATGATATAACATGTCGTAACATTTTAAAATTTTCTTTCAACTTGTAAAATCTGAAACAAGGAACTGACAAACTTTCCATTTTTCATGTAAACTGTAACACACTGAATAGAGATTGATACCGATAATACCAGTTTCAGGTGTTAGGGCATATTGTACGAGTACTTGTAACCAAGTCCAACGTGAGTTGGAGCCATCTTAAAAAAACAAGTCACAAAACTAATCCAGAAAAAAGCTTTTATATTCCTGCTGTAACCACATACAAATTAACTTTTCTGTTAGTAATGATTTATTGCCACTGTCCAAACTGAGCTCATTTAAAGAGTTATCTACAACAGGTAAAATATTAATTATTTACAACCTTTCCGTGGGACCTCACTTTGAATGATTTGAACTGTTGTACAATGTGTATATTGTAACGTGTGGATGCCGAATGACAAGTTTTTGTTACAAATATCGTCGTCCATTCAGGCCTGAGAGCTGCACCTCTTCATTTCTATGCATCCAGGCCATCTATGTAATGCTAGACCTCTGGCACACAGGGCGGCCTACCTCTCTGTCTCTTTGTCTGTCCCACATGTGATGAGGACACAATGGAGCAGCAGACAATAGGCCACTTATTGAGTGACTGGCAGGGAGCGGGACACATCCCTGATCATCCGTCACTCTGCGGCCTCGTGCTCTCTGCAGACTCATGAGCGGCGTCAGGTTGCACCCTGCTCTCCAGGGAAGAGGTCGAGGCACATGGAAATCTGGAAGGCGTCACTCTAAAAAAACAAATAAAGACAGAAATAAACTTTTGTTTTATCTGTATTTTCATGCATCATATGTTTATGGCGAAAAAGCCCCAGTTTGCCTTATCTCACGACCCATTGGCTACATTTTAATGAAAGTTATTGCCAAATAATAGACATCTACAAATACTTTCTAAAATGTCAATACCAACAGCAAAATAAGCTGTTTGGCAGTGAAGATTTGGCAAAATTTTAGGTGTGCAACCCACATACTCATCTCACAAATGCATGTTCCTTACAAATGTGGCTCCATTTAAAAGGGAATTTAGGCTTTCCAATGGTATTTGATTTATTGCCAAGAAGCATTGTTACAACAGAACACAATTTCCTTACTTTTTTGTTATAGACAGTCTGGGATGAAAGGTGATATGCATGTTTTCTTCAGCTGCTGGTGTTTTGTGTGAAAACAGCTGAGCAGATTCTCTCCTGACCTTCAAAATAATAATAATAATAATAATAATAATAATAATAATAATAATAATGATAATAATAATAATAAAAACAATAAAAGTAATCTCAGTATCAAAGGTATCCCCTCCAACGTGACACTAAACGCATCACATGCAGTAAAAAACAAAAACGAAACACAGCTAAAGTCTTGAGTGTATCCAAATTCCCACGCCCTGGTGCTGTCAGTGAACTTCTCTTTGTCATATTCTTGCATGAGTAGCTCTGAGTGTTTCCGAACCTCTCCCTCCTTTACCGTGTGTGTGTGTTGTGAAGGTGGGGCAGAGAAGGTATTAGCTACGCGCTGCAGACATCATTAGGAGGGGTGGGGGGAGTCGCTTTCCACCGTCAGCAGCGCAACACCGGAGCCGAGCGGAGCGGAGCAGAGCCGGGGAGCCCTGGCAACAAGAAGACACACACAACTCAGCAGCCCGTGTCGCCCCTCACAGTAAGTCGCACTAAACTACTCCCTAACCAACCTGTCACTGCTTCCACCTCTCTTTTTCCTTGTTTTAATCGGAGCTCTGCACGAAAGAAAAAAAAACATGGCTGGAAGAACTGAACTGGGTGGCGCTGAAGCCCTGGTTGACTTCAAAGCCTCTCGGGGAAATGTTTACTTCACCACTCTGACCTATTTTACTTTGAAGTGGATACATTTTTTAAAAAAGTGACGGGCTCACGAGAGGGGCGTCCGTGTGGGCTCGCGCTTGTCATGTCGACGGATGCTGAGTCGCGTTAAAGCAGCGGAGGAGGAGAGCAGAAAGGGAGAGGAAAGAGCGGAGCCGCGGCGGGAATCTGACCGAGCGAGGAGCGCGCCCCGCCGGCCGAGCTGGCGTCGCGGGGCCGCCGCTGCACTTTCCTATAAAACTGCGCCACTCGGACATTTCACCGCAAAACATGACCAAACCCGGCGCGTGCTGTCGCTCATGTCCCAAATAAAACACTTGTCTTATTGACAATGACTGTCAAAGGCAGGTTTTTATAAATTTTATCTACGTTTCACCATCGCGGAAGTGTTTCCCTCAGCACGAAAAAACGAAAAACTATCAAACTCAAGTTTTTATTGTAGGGATGTGTTTACTTTACCTTTATTTTAATTGTTAGAGTTGCTTATTGAATTTGCTACTCCACAGTTTTTTTTCTTGCTTTTTTCTTTTTTTTTCTTTTACCAGCTGGTTGTAGAGGACATACGGTTTATGATTGCAGGACTACCCGTGATGTCATTCATCCCAGCTTGGACCATTATATAACGGGACTGTAGGGAAGCCTGTGATAGCTGAGGCTATTTTTACTCTGTTTACACCTCGGAGCAGGGCAGGCTATGCGTCCCAAGTGGTAGCCTATAGGCTTTTTCACACTCATAATCCATTTTAATAACAGGAGGAGATGAATAAAAGTAACTGCTGAGGCTCTGCTCCTCAAAAAATGTTCCCATCTTCAGTACTGTTCGTTTAGATGGTCCTGCAGAGCTTTTGCTGCACAAATATAGGCGTTGCTGCAACCATGTCGCCTTCTAATAATTATCTAATACATTGTAAACATAATGCATTTAAAACTAGTGTTTCTTCACAATCATCACTTAGTTATTTAATGTAAGGTTGAAATCAGAGGGGTCAAACTCAGTTACACAAGGAGGCCACAATTCAACGTGGTCCAAGTCCGGGGCCAATTTCTGTCAGTATTTATTAAAGAAATATTCTGTAACAAATTATTTCTATAGAAATACAAATGACCTTTTCTGAATCCTATTTTATCGTTTAGAACATGCATAACCAATGACTAAAGAAAAGAGTTTACAATTCGAAAGACTCAACTCTATGAACATTTTTTTCTTTTATTGTAATAGAAATACATTTGATCACAATCCAGCACATCAGGAAAAAACAAAGAAGAAAACTCTTACTAAAAATCTATTTATTTGAATTTAGAATAGGAAAATAATACAGCCAAAGCTCTTGTTCTTTCCACACTAAAATCAAAGATGGCTGAAAAATGTGAACTTCATTTTCTTGTCTTGAAAGTTGCTGTCATGAGAAGAATTCATTAAATCCAGTGACAAAGAGAGAGGGAAAAACAATTATTTCACAATTAGTATTACAAGTATTACTTGTGGGACCAGATAAAATGTTAACAGCAAAAAATGTTAACAAGGACCAGATTTGACTCAGGCCTTGAGTTTGACATGTGGTCTAAAGGATGTAAAATGATCATTTTTTGTGTTAACCAGGCGTATTATACTCCTAAAGGCCCTATGACAACGTATGCCACCTTATGAAACATTTTTTATGTCTAAATTGCTAATAAAAGTTATATATTTGATCAATTTATTCGAATTACGTTATGAGCATGCCGAAAAGAAACTTCCTGTTGATTTTTTCAATTTCATCATCAATGTAATTGTCTTTAAAATGTTCACAAGTTGATATAAGTTGTCTAGTGTGACAAGGCCTTTAGATTGGTTTTAAGATGTTCCCTGGATTTGTTCCTGTTTTAGGACCTTTTCATGTAATGTTACCTAACTTGACCTGTAATCCTTACAGGGACCATAGTTTGATCCTAATATGATGGAACGTGATTTTCGGGTTAAGGCATGGGTCTTCAACCGGCGGCTCTTTGAAGCTTTGACCAAAACTAACACAAGTTTGATTTTTTTTTTATTTGATTGGTTTATACCCATGTAAAGGGCTAGTTTGAACAGTTTTTCTGTAAATTTGTTTGCAAATATGTGCTGAAAACTACTAATACAAGAAGTGAAACTTGCTAATTAGATCATGCTAATAGTTGGCCACTTCAATAATCTAACATCCAGCCTTCGTCTGATCTTTCTCTCAAATCCTTCAGAATTTATTACCTGTAAGCCCAGTAGCTGAGAAGCAATATGTTGAGTTAATTAGAAAATATGAGGAAAATAAACATAGCTGCATAGTTTAGTCTTTTAGTTTTTGTTAAATTTGGTATCATTTTTTGTTTACACAAATATGGTATTTTCTTTTTTCCTAAAGCGTAAAAATAATAAATATGAAAATTCACTATATTCAGTATTTGTAGTTTTATAATGTCACCCCCACTAGCCGGTAAAGCAGCCCTTCAACAAACTTGAAATGGCCCATGGGCCACCAGTTGATAATCACATTTGTAGCACATTTTGCGTCTTTGGACAGATTTAATTAGTGAGCCAATGAGGGAAAATGGCTCTTTTGATTGTAAACATTGCAGACCCCTGGGTTAGGGGTTAGGTTTAGGCCATGTGGTAGACTTGCGATCTGCCCAGGTGTCTCCCACCTGGAGGGGGCACCAGCTCCCTCGTGACCATGGATGGAAAAGCAAGTAAAATAAAATTAATGGATTGTTAGGTTTAGGCTACAGAAGTGAATGGAAATCAATAAAATGTCCCAATGACCCCAGCTTCTTTCTGCGGGGGGCGGGGGTTGCCACAGTGCTCAAACCTGCAACCTCAGGGTTACGATGAGATCGTGACACTGACCACCAAACGGCCACAGCCCCTAAATTTAAATTATTATTGTAAATCTTTGTTAATTTTTTTTTTAAAACGTAAATTCAGTATATAATAAAAATACTAATCATAAATTAAATGAAAGGTAACAGAAGAAGACAAAATATTATTATATCTGCCCCTTTTTCTCAGATAAATAAATTTAATCATAAATAAACTTCAAATTAAAAAATGATAATTAAAATAATGTGAAGATAGAAATTTACATGTCGCACATCCATCACAGGCCTTCATTGGTCATGAACCAAATGTTACACTGCTTGTGATGATCTCCAGACATTAAAAAAAATAAATAATTGAAATAGCTTAAATTAATGAAATATAAACTATTTGACAGCATGGACTTTGACATGAAATAGATGTTGTATGCTCCTTTACAATCAGCTTTTTTAGTTATTCTACACTTTATATTTTCTATCACTTAAAGCTGAGGTTGTATTGAAATGTGCTGTATAAATAAGCTTTGGTTTATTTTTATTGATCTGAGTTGAAGTGGAGAGAAACGACAGTAAAAGTCATGTGGTGTGACTTTTTTAAAAAAAGGCAATTTGAAACTCTCAAAATGAGCCTTATCCAGTGCAGACAGGATCATAAAAACTTGTTTTGGGCTTATATATATTAAATATTACAAGGCGGCCTAATTCTTGAAAAGTTTAAGTGTCTGCTGACGGCATTGTTCATATCTTTTTGGTTAAAATTGGTCTCTGTTCTCACAGATGACTTCAGATTAAAACATCAGTGTTGTCTGTTCCTGACGCTGTGATTCACTCTTAAAACATCACGAGTTAGGAACTCACATTTAAACACAACATGAAGCCTGTTTGGCTCACCTGAACATGACCTGACCTTTTTTTTAGGACATCCTTTTTTTTGTTGTGACAATGAGGCAAAATTAAAAATGAACTGTTTGAACATTTTCATGGCTGTTACCATTTCTTTACTTTTCCTTATGTTATACCAGTTGAACAGTCCGTTTCACAGTGTTTGCTATATTTTTCCAAGGAAGATAAAAAAAAAATAATACAGAAATTTGTACCAGTGCTTACAAATATAGCTGATTTTTAATTGGCTTAGTTTGCTCAGACATGGTAGATTGTTGATTTAAAAAGAAGAAAAAAAAATATTGATCAATTAATCTCCCTTTATTCAAAGTTTTCATTTTAGCACTTTTATTAAGTACACACTTAAAGCAGTGAGGATGATTACTTGAATCATTTACTGGCTTTAGCTCGATCCTGTAATCATGTTTTATTGTGTTTGTATAATCTGCATTGTTTTAAATGTCTGTGACACCGCGGTGAGTTGGTGGTAATTTCATCTGCATAAATTTGTCGTTTTCCCCCGACTTTGTATCAGTCTTGATTGTAGTGTTTTTCATAAACAATATGATATTTAAAACCTGCATACATCGACAAAACAATAGTTATTTTTCACCATTTATGTAACATACATTATTATTAAATTACAAACAAATAAATTCACATTAGATGTAGAGGGTGGTAAAACATGCAGAATAAACCAGAAATGTTGCCTTGTCTGATTTTTCTTTTTTAGAAATGGTTTTGATCTAAGAAAGTGGGGCACAAAGATAATCTGTCTGGATTTCTCCTTTTGAAAAAATCGACATTGTCAGTTTTCATTCAATGCAGACAGACTCTAAGAAGATTTTATTATATCTACAGAGGGAGCTGATAAATGATATGGACGTAACTGTAAAATCTCTTGGAATGCTACTGAAACGTACTAAAACCAGCCAGAGTTCAACCAAATGAGCACATAAATTATTGTGTCGGATGATTTTAGGCAGATTTAGGTTGGAGGCTGAGAAGAGTGAATGTAGAGCGGAGTCTTCATCATTTTATAGTATTTGATCTGCAGGATGAGGTTTCAGTTCATGGATGGAAGTCTTTAAGGATACGTTCACACTGCAGGTCTTAACGCTCAATCCCAAATTTTTTTTTGGCGCGGCTGTTCACATTATTTAAATGCAACTTCCACCAGACTCCAGTGTGAACTCTCCACACGGTTGATGTGATGTTGCATTCAGCTCGCTGTTTTCAGAAGTAGCTAAACATGGATGCTACTTGTTAGCATGTCGGTTCTAAAGTTGTTCAATCAGGGCCAATTAAATAATTATCTGACCTGCTTGTTTAGTTAGATGCTGAATGTAAAGATGTGTCTGAAATAGTTTTTAGTACAAACAGCAGACAAAAAAGCCTTTAGAGGGAATTAGTTTGAGTTGGCCAATAGTTTGGAGTTTTGTCGAGTTCCGGGTTGCATCAGCAAAGGTTCTGGTTACATTCACAGGAGCAGCAGGTTCTGCCTTTTTTCAGATCTCCTCGAGCTGCGGGCAGGCGTGACGAGAAAATCCTAGCTGTGATTCTGCATTGTACGTTTGTGCCTCTGTGATTCAGGCATGCTGTTCCACCCACCCACCTACACACACACACACACACACACACACACACACACACACACACACACACACACACACACACACACACACACGTATGCACACTCCTGCACCACCACCATAGCCTTTGATTCCAGCCGCCACTCACTTTCAAATGGTAATGAGAGGCAATTAGAAGCCAATGTGTCCTAATCACAAGCCATTTAACCGAACTTGGCTCATTTGTCAGAGCTGTGTGTGCACATGGACATGCACAAACAAAACGCACATGAATACACACGCTTTTTTTTGCTAAAGGAGAGGGGAAGTGGTGCGTCTTTGTGTGTTCAGTGAGATTTCCAGGTAATGATCGGGTGGAGATTCTCATGGCTGAATGGGCGAGTGACAGAAATGGCTGTGCACGTGCAGGTACAGGCAAAGTGAATGATGGGTGGGAGGGGATCGCAGGTTGACCGACACATGAAGCAGGTGTGTGTGTGTGTGACTGTAGAGAAATTAGCTGGAAAAGCAACACTTACGCTTATGATTTGCTCTTAGCTCTTCTTAAAACGTAACAACTTGGTAACTTTATCACTGTCTGTATTGTTTTTAAGCGTTTATAACTGAGAAAGAGAGGGAATAATTCACAAATCCTAAAGCAGAAATAGAAAATAAACTAATTTCATGCAAAATTCAAGTTTAGAAAATTTGTGTGTCAGCAAGCCACAATTTTCTTCGCACATTGTTCTGTGTCTGCAAAAAGGCCATGTTTGATCATGAAAATGGGGTTTCTGCATCCTTACCACACTTCTGTCACACAGATAATCCTCCTTTTACTGTTTGAAGCAACATAAAAGTAAAAGACAGAGTGGGGTAAAAACAATACAGGAAAGTAAAGGACAGAGGAGGTAAGTTGAAAAAGAATAACTCAAAGACAAAAAGGCAAAGCATTTAGAGAGGAGAACTACTTGTGGGACAGAGTGTGTGAGGGAAATGTGCGGAGCGGTGGGAGGGGATGGAGGCAGATCAAGAGATTGAGTTGTCTGCTTGAACCATGCAGCGCGCTCAGACCTTTTCGACTTTTCCTTTCATCCTCCTCTGTTCACGAGTGCACAGAGTACACATGCTTGCACACGAGGGAAAGGACACACTCGCACTGTGCGCTGCCTTTAAAGGAGATCAGTGAGAACTTTTTCTATTTTGTATTAAAGAACAAATGTTACCATGCATTCATATTTTCAAGGTTTTGGTGTCTGTTTGTTAAAACTACCTAATAATTATACTATTTAAGGGTCCGTTGCACTGAAGTACTGGACTCATTTTGTCCAGTAATTTGCTGATTTGTTGCTAAAGCCAGTATCTCACTGTGTTGTGATTGTTGGAGTCTAGTTGACTCAAAATTGCAAGAAAATTGGCAAATTTTCAGTTGCAGTCAGCAAAAAGCCATACAGTCGTGTTTTATGTGACCAATTTTTAAACACCTTGGGCTATTTTTGTGCAAAAACTGTATTCTAGGCCGTGCACATTTTTTTGTAACCGTTTCTCTACCCTCTCCTGATGGGAGGCAGTGGAGGATTACAGCGGGGCGCTGACACTGAGTGGCAGACTCCCTTCCTCTCCACACAGCTACAGGCTTCAGACAGGGATAAGCTGACAACCAAGAACCCAGCCGAATATGCAGCGATATGATGGAGACTTAAATAATAGAAGGTAAAAATTGGGATCATGTCTGAAAACAAATGAAAATATTGCCTTTATTTATTATCATATTTACTTGAATTGTCTGTGGAAAGATTATAATCAAAGTTTAATAATAAATTTGCCCTTTCCCTGTTTTGCCACTTAACTGTTAAACCCCCTAACAAATTATATAACAGAACTGCATCATGAGGTCTATTTTTACTTTTATTTTCAGAAAACGGGTAATAATATTATTTGTTGTGTTGCATAGAACCTTAGAGCTTTTTTATATCAGTTTAATAACTTTAAAAATTGATTATATCTGTGGTGTTAACGTTCAGTTTTGTTGAGATAAATTGGCCTCACAGAGAAGGTTAATCTAAACCAAATTGTATGAAACTCAGTTTTCAGTTAATCATAACTCTTTCTGTTTTTCCTTATTGGGAGCAAAGGACCCAGATCCACAGCTGCAAGGTGGGCGTGTGGGTATCAACAATGACTTATGTCTAAACTAGAAGGATATTCATTCAGCAGGAGGAATTCAATAACAGGAAAATGGCCAGTGGAATACCAAAACCCACCCTTCACCAGTGTTGTTCTTGGCATAAACCTTTCTTTTCATCACTACTGTTTACGTCTTTGGTCTCTGATTTTAGCTGACAGCACTGCGGCCAGGATGTGACACTTTGCAGGTATGGCCCTGGTTTTCTGTCTTATCTGAAGGTCCATGCTCTCTGTGGTCAGGGTGCACTGGATGACAAGCTGAGACAAGCCATGCACCATAAGCAACCTTTAAACTAGTGTCTCTAAGGGTAAAACGATTTCTTCTACATAACTGTGGTGTGATTTGAGTTGAGTCTGGAGAAGAATGCACCGCTGGATTGTACGCTTTTTTGTCAGTGTGTCTGTCTCTGGCTTTCCCTTTGGCTGGTATTTGAGCCTTGGCCAGTTCAGCTTTCTTACTGGATGACTGGCTGCAGATCAGCCTCATTTGGCTGGGTGGTTGGTTGTAGCAGAGCTGGCTGTCAAGCCTTCTAGATAAATGTCTGTCTGTTGTTGGCCTTGACTCCTGATCCTGCTGTCATTCATGTACTTAGTTTGTGACATTTGAACTCCGTCATTTGGCTTTGGAAAGTCAGCAAGGTGTGTTAAAACACAGCTCTAAAGATAAAATGCTGGTGAGTTTGGGTGTTCCCTGCCAGCCCAGGAATCCCAGCAGTAATTCAAGTATCAAGATAGTAAGATCCTCATCACATTCCAAAGTGTCATTTAAAAGTTTTAGGACTGTATACACTGTTTGTACAAGAGAGCTGCCTAATTTATTACGTTTTTAGCCATAAAATCTTCAGCTTGAATGAAAAACTTTTCACAAAACACAATATTGGACAATTACAGCGCCACCGATATGTGAAATTAAATTTTGACAACTGTTTTGGGTCCTGTTGAACTTAAATTACAGATTTTTTACGGCTGCTACCCTCTTCATGTGTTACCACAGCAAACAAACTCGTGAAAGATTTGGGAATTGTTTTACATCAAATACTTATCCTGACACAAGCCGGGCTCGAACCCTCATCTTTAGGGTGATAAGCCCAAAGAGCACAGCCCTCCTGCTGGACTGAAATTATTTAGACAATTCAATGTTTGTATCATTAACTGTATCAGGACAATCAACTTTCTAACGTTGATCCAATTGGACTAATTGGTTCAAGATCATTTGACTCATAATATGGATTTAAAAAAAATATCAGCAAATTAAAATATGACAGTTTTTATAGAGTCACATTGATAGAAAGTAATTTAATCAACATATAGCAGATACGTGGCTGGTTCAGATTTTTAATTTAGAGGAAATATCTGTCGTAGAAGAAGAACGTTGACTGAATGAGAAATTACAGACATTCTCAGAAAATCAAACGGTATTTATCATGCGTTCCATAACTCCAATTATTTTTATGGGAAGTTTTTGACTTCCCCAAAAGGCAGATGTCTGTAAGCCATTGTTGGTGTATTTAGTGGTTTTGGAATCATTGTCACTGTTTGGATGGGTATTTTATGGAAATAAACAGAGAAGCTCAAGGTCTGCTTTGTCAATCAAACAGAATGAAAATGTAAATAATTACAGGTAATAATCCTACAAACAAAGACCATCGTCTGTAATATGCATTTTATTTAGATCACAGTTTACTGAAGTAACCAACGACTGATGGGAACCTAATTAGGATCTTTTCTTGATGTGGACAAAAGCATTTTATTGATGCAACTCTGTCTCTTTCAGTCAGAGCAGACTTGCAAATTTTATTCTGCATTTGTGTCAAAGAATGTGTTTAATATCCTTGATTAAAAATATAGGAGCAGGTGCATACAGGGACACACTTAAATCATTATTTATTTGTGTTTATCTGTGGACTAGACTACATTTATCATTCATTATGAATCGAAAAATTACAGAGTATTTCATTATATTGAGCCCGGTTTTAGAGGTTATATTACCAGCTATTCAGCACAGTAACCTGAAAGCTGTTACACAATAATGCTGTGTCAGCATTAGTAATGCTGGATGAGAACTGTGATAGAGGTTTTCTTGGTAATGTTGATACTGAGTGCTACATTTGATTAAAGTTTCTCTTCTTGAAACCCATTTTTACAAAACCGCAGAGCACTTTGTGACTCTCCATGGTTGTAAGACTTGTTGAGCTGGTTGAAAAACAGCCTGTCTTTGCAAAAAAAAAGAATAAAAAAAAGAATAAAAAACAGTTTTTATGGGTTTTGGAAAGAAAGCCTGCTGCGACACGGATGTATGCACGCTGCGCTGACTCTGAGATTTGCTCGGATAAACCTGACCTCCGTAACGTCTCCCCCCCTTATATACGGAACGACCCTGAAACACGTGAGAACAACTATAATCCAATGGTATATTGAACAGCAGCTAACATCTGCAAATGCTCTCTCAGTTGATTAAATTTACTATGAATTAGAACCACGACACGCTGGTTTGAACTTTTCAGAGCTGCGTATCTAATGAGACATTTGAGAACTGCGCAGACGGAGCGAGTTATTTAGAGTCAAGATTACAGCCAGATTCTGCTTCCTGTAATTTAAACATGTATTTTGTTAAAGATTCCCTCCTTTTTTTTGCATCAGACAAATTATCTGTTATAAAGTGATTGGGATTTGTATTTTTATTGCACACAGGCACACATGGGGTGTATATTTAAGGTTTGTTTCAGCAACCACTGTCATGTGCCTTGCACATTAGTGCTGACTGCTTGTGTTTATGTTTGGTTGTCTTGGCGACGTCGATATATTGACAGTGGTGCAAACACAGATGTCAGAAATACTAGAGACAAAGGCTTAAGTACTTGTGAAATGCTGTCCTCAGAGAAAGCTCGGCAGCCTTTACTCCTAACTATCTCTAAATGAAGCGTGACGGCGTACTAAAAAATTTGTAACAGATTTCGGATTGTTTGCTGTGTTTTTTAAAAAGTGATGCACCTAAATGTGCATTTGGTTAAATGTTTGGTTTTTACTGCAACAAGTCTAGTTTTTATCAGCATGGGCAGCACACATTTTTGTATTTCATAAAAGCGTCTCTTGGAAGCGAACGTCTGTGGCTTTGTTTCAACTTTTTTTTTTTTCTCTCTGTTTATTCTTCAGCACAGATGTTGAAACAGATTCACCCGTTTTCAGCAGAATGATCAATCTGAAACCGGAGATGCCTACAAGTTCAAAGACTCGTGTTGCAAAATTTTGTTCCTTTGGTGCCCAAATCAGAGCAGAGAAAATCCAAGTCCCCCCCCAGCACCCAGCCTGTGATCTAATTCCCTGAAAACTTGCACAAGGCTGCTGGATTTGCAGGTTTCTATTTGAACTTATAGTTTTTTTTTTCCTGTCCTAAGTGCGTTTGCCAAACACATTATTATAGTCTACTATTACCACTCAATCCCCTCTGCTGCAGCTTTGCAAAAAAAAAAAACAAACAGATTTGTGAGCTTTATGTTGTTGTTTACTTCTAATCTTTTAAAACTGAGCCACAGTTTCATAATGCCTCATAAAAGTAGTAAGCTTGTGTCATTTGTGTGGAGCTCTCTTTGGAAGCTCTAAGATTTAAAAAAAGACATTTGAACTGGGTTTGGTTCAAGATGTAGATCAGATTATTATTTTCTTATCTCCTCTGTGTAGAAAGGTCTGGATTTGATCTTAAAGGTAATATTTGATGCTGATTCTTTAAATAGAAGCGCTTAAAAACAGAAAAAATCAGAAATATGAAAAAACTATTAAGATAAAAAAAATGTAATCCGATCAAATAATTTAATAAACTTTCCCACATAAATCACCAGCTATTTATACTAATGTACAAATGTGATCATGTACACAGGTCCTGACAGGTTTATACTTTACCTTTTGAAAAGGCATATTAAAATTTACAGCGTTCCTCCTGGAAAGGTTTATGGGCGTGTTCAGGAATTTGTCTGAAACATCTTTTCTCCTAATAGTACCTGCTATCATTTTGTTTTATTCATCACAATAACTGTTCGCTACGCTGCGCTCAGAGAATCCAAGTTATTTCTGCTTTTTTTATCCACTCAAATCTGGGTGTGATGAAAGATTTCCTCCCTGATTCTCAACATTCGTGCATGACATCCGCCACGTGTCTTTTTAACAGATATCTGGGTTTAATTAATGTCTGACTTTAAAGGAAAATGTTAAATAAATGGTTTATGAAACAGTTTTTTAAAAATCAATCAGGATCTGCCATCAAACGCAAAGATGCAGGTACTTAAATGATAAATGACAAAGTATGGATTACATTAACAGTAGCTTAGATGTGCAATCTACTTTAATCAAATTGAAAAGTATTGGATTAAATAATCTGACAAGCATTTACATGCACCAGTCTTTTATTCAGAATACAGTACTGACATACGCAGAGTTGTAAACTCTCCCTTAAAAAACACAGAAGAAGAAGTCCTACTTCTGTGATGAATATAAACTTTAAAATGAACAAACATTGAAATAAATAAATGTGGAAATAACTCTGTTCCTACACATTCAACCATCAAGCTCTTTCAAAGTTTCTAATAGAAATGTTGTATCGCTAACCGACCAGTTTTATTTCTCGACATATTAGCATCTCGGTTTTCTACAACCAGAATAACATGATCAGATTAAAAGTTTACAAGCACCACCCCTCTCATTAGGATTACGAATTCATTCCAATTAAGCTGAATCAGATCAAAGTATTGTGATGAATGAATGATACTTTAGTGATCTGAGATGTAGACAAAACCCCAGCAGACTGGGAGAACAGATGACCCCGGGTGATTGAGGCGTTTACATGATGCATTTACACTCACCGGCCACTTTATTAGGTACACCTGTCCAACTGCTCGTTAACACTTAATTTCTAATCAGCCAATCAC
>JARVJO010000155.1:11851560-11871272 GCA_031762555.1 Cynodonichthys magdalenae
CTTAGGTTCAGCTGTGTTGAACCAGTGCAGCACCTAAAACATGCAGGACACCGGCCCTTGAGGACCGACTTTGGACATCACTGATTTAACATTTTCTTTCCATACAAACAAACAAATCAGTTGCACAGAGAAGCACATGGCTATCAAACTAATTGTGCACTTGGCTCCTTGGACTTAAAAGAAAGAAAACATTCAGTTTACTGCAAAGAAAAAAAAGTTTAGTCTGTAACTGAAGTATGTAGATGGATTTAGTCCTGAACAGAACATAGTTAGTTAGGTAAGAACAGACGGATAAATGCAGGGGTGGGCAATCCTGGTCCACATGGCGATGCTATCCTGTGCGTTTTACTTGTTTCCCTTCGTCAACGCACCTCTATCAGTGATAATATTACCTCTTCACGTTCTGCAGAAGCCTGTTAATCCCCCATTCATTCAAATCAGGTGTGTTGGATCAGAGGAACATAGAAGACCTGCAGGATAGTGTCCCCGAGGACCAGGATTGCCCACCCTGACATTAACTAGGCTTGAGCAACATACTGTAGTCTGTAACTATCATTTTGAGATGTTGTGGCTTTATTACAATACACAATAAGTTCTAAGTCATCCGTCTGATTTTAAATGACCATCTCTGAATTATTGTAAAATGTTTCGTTGTTGTTTTGCTTTCTGTATGCCCTCATTCCTCTCACCGGACACTAAAGCCCTCACACAGAAGGTTTTCTGTTTATTGTCAGCAGGACATGAAATGTGAGGGGAAATTAAACTCCTAGATGCAAACTGCAAACCACTGCAATGACACACATACTCACACATGAACCTACAATACATCCCACCAGGAAAAGTCACGATACATCCATTATCTTCTGCTTATTCTGAGGGGCAGCAGCTTGAGCAGGAAGACCCAGACCTTTCTTATCCCAGCCACCTCTTTTAGCTTTTCTGGGGGCATTCCAAGGTTTTCCCAAGCCAACCAGGAAACATAGTCTATCCAGAGTCTTTCCTGGGGTCTCTTCCCAGTTGGATATATCTGGAGCACCTCCCAAGGGAGGCATCCAGGAGGTATCCTTACCAGAAACCCAAACCACCTCAACTGGCTCTTCTCGATGTGGAGGAGCAGCGACTTTACTCTGAGCCTCTCCGCTGGATAACTGAACTTCTCACCCTGAGAACCCTAGTCATTAGCATCTTGAGTAAACGTTAGCTCAAAGTACCGATGGCTGAATCTGAGCGGATTAGACTGACACCTGCTGCCTTCAAAGCTGAGGTGTGGAATCATTTTGGGTTTCAAATTAAAGAAATTAAAGAAGGCAAGGACTATGATAAGAGCTTTGCTGTTTCCAAAATCTGCCAAGCCAGAGTCCAATATTCAGGTAACACCACAAGTCTAGTTAGACACAACGATGTAAAGCTAGCAGCTAACGCGATTGGATTCTGCTCAGTTAACTATTGAAATTCAAACATTTGAAGTTGCCACCATCGTTAACTCATACAACCAAAACAACAGTCAGTGTTTTACTTAGTACTGTAGAGGATGAAAGCTTCTGTAAAATGATGAAAACACTGGAGCCCCGTCACTGAGTCAGCATATCACTGACATCACTTTTCTTGAAGATTGCATAAAAATAAACTAAATTTAATCAGACATAATGCATGTAATGCATGTTGTACTACTTTATATACTGACTTATTTTTTAAATTACAATCTTTTGGAGACAAAAAAACCTGGCAATATATCATGATATATCATAATGTGACCTTTGTGTCATGATATCCTGTCAACTTTCTGTGTTCTTGTTTCATGTCTTACACCTGTCCTCTCACCAAGTCCATTTTCTTGTATGTGTAACATACTTGGTAAAATAAAGAGATTCTGCTTCTGCTTATGTATCAAATCACCAAATCCCTGGCAATGCACAGTCCTATTATTTATGCTTTTGCATTAAAACTTTATCGCAGTCCTAATCTCAAGACCTGAACCCATCAGTTTCAAACACATCAGTTTCAGGGTGAAGACTGGTTTAAATGTGTCCACTTTTCAAAAAAAGACCTTAGAGTCAGAATGAAACCTGAAACTGGTCCTCATAAAGGCAGCCATACATCACAGGTAAACACCTTCAGCTCTATTTTCTCTTTTGTCATCAATGCTTACGGCGTCTCTGCATATGTATACAGGTTAATGTTAGTCTGTGATGAGGGGACAACAGGTGGGACACGCTCAAAGCATCTGTCCACAGACACACCAGATCAGGACTGTCAGGACTATTGAGCTTCTTGTGCAACAGACCGAGAGCCGACTGCTGAGTAGTAAAACTTGTATTTGCATGTGTGTATTTACAAAGCAGTCTATGTGTGTCAACTTTTCACAATATTTGGGCCAATCTTTTCCATGAAACAGATAGACAAGGTTAAACCAGGTGAAACTCTGCTCTTTATTGATTTGACACTGGAGATGGATATTGATCTCTGATGAGATTCAGGTCAAACAAAAATATCATCGCCCCGGTATACAAACGAAGAGATAAAGATAGTTTTGGCTTTGTTGGGTTTTTTTTTTCTTTTGTCGTTGCTGAAGCATGATTAGGGCACGTAACGTAGTGACAAAAGAGACTTTTAATGTAAAAATATAATAAAGGACGTGACCAGGCAAGAGGTTAGGGTTGGCAACAATTAGGGTGCTGCCAAAAAGCTGCATTAGCACAAGATTTTTGTTGCAACTCCTTGATTCAAACAGTCATGCATGCTTGAAGGGTTTTTCCTGTCTTCATGTTTGTCTCAAGATCAGCTCATCTGATTCTGTTGCTGGGTCAACATGGTGTTTCTCCAGGTGCAGTTCAGCCGGTAGAGCCCTGCATCCAAGATATTTTTTCAGTGCCTCAACATCTGATTTACTTACAGGTGCATGCCTTTCTTAATGTAAGTACGGTACTGTAAAACAATCCCAATGAAACTAAAAGTGTGTATTGCTTCAGAGATCCCCCCCTGATGCTTAGCTCTGCCCCATGAACTGGGCTGCGTTGGTGGTCTCCGAGGTAACGACATCAGTGGTTACTGGAAATGACGAGTACTCTTCAAGTGCTTTTATCTGTGCTTGTGCATCAAATTGAGCACAGTGTGCCCACGAGAGCTTACCTCACTCCTTTTCATGAACATCTCTCGACACGGGAAAAGGAATCACTCCATGGTGATTCATGATACAACAGTATTTTGCTCCTGGTTGTGATAGAGCACCACTCGGGTTGTGGGTGTTGTTCACTTTGCACTGTTTCAGGTTCCAAAATTACATTTATTCTTTTGAACTGTGTAAAAAAAGCATGCTAAGTGGAAAGGGAACTCTAACATATGAGGCAGTATCAAGTCAGAGTATATTTAGTCAAAGCTGCTCGCAACACGATGAGGAAAGCACCAAACTGACTTTGGTTCCAGAAGTGATAGTTTCCAAAATAAAAAAAGATATATTTAATCAAAGTGAGCCAGCTATATGAAATAGACCTAAACGGACGTAAATAGCTGTGTTTTGTTAAAGAGAGCACACCAGCCTCAAACCAGTGTCTAGTGTGGGTAAACAGAGTGTAGTTGCCATGTTGATGGGCGTCAGTGTATTAATAGCATGGGTGTTGTTCTGAGTATTCTTAAGAGAAGGCAAAGAAACATAGAAAAGGAGTGAGGGCAAAAACTGACGTATAAATACTTGGAGTTGGAGTCTCCAGTGAGGATCAATTATAAATATTTGTATCCCTTTAAGACTAAAGTTTCTTTCATTGTTTTTGCTATGTCAAAATTTAGATTGAAGTTATTTAATTTTAAAAATTTCATATAACTTTGTTTTGGAAATCATTCTTTTAGGAATTAACACTGTTGAAATTCGAGGTTGACTGTATTTTTTAGATGCAGTTTTTCTGGATTCAGTTGGTTTATGACAGATTTCTGTGGTTGGTTCATTCTTATAAATGCATTTAAATTTTTTACAATTTACTAGATTTAAAAAAAAGTAATAAAAAAAAACAAATAAAAACAGTGACTAGACTGTGGATCAGTTCACATTCTCTCCTGTCCTAAAGTTCATTAAAGACTTGCAATAAATGCAGTTTCAAATGTACCTTTTATCATATTTTCCCTTTTTAATAGTAACATTTTTTGCCTAACCTAATTACTATAAAAGCTCTGAAAGATAAAAATTAAGGTCACAGCATTTGTAACTAAATACGACAGATTATTTTAAGTTAACATAATATTCTAATTCTTTTTTTGGCACCCCTGCTGTAAAACGCAGGAAGCATTGACGAAAGATTATTGTAAAAAAAAGTAAAAAATCAGACTATTTCATCGGGTGACTGATCAGTCGGTCTACCTCTGATTTTACGTTCATGAAATAATTATTATGCAGAAAAAAATAAACTAAAAGAAGACAATTTATCTGAAAAATCCAGAACTTGTTAACAATGCTGCTTGTTATATGTAGGAGTGAAAATTAAACAAGTTCTTTGTGTTTCTTTGTTTCCCCCTATGGTGACTGGTGAAGACAGGCGGATGTGAACACTCATCTGAGACGTTTCCCTTCTGTTGCTGAAAAGATCCAGATTTCACATCAGGACCAGCAGCTGGCTCCACCTCCTCCACGCCCTCACAGAGAAAAGCTCTTCTGACTCCTCTGCTCAGGTGAGCATCGTCTGAAGCCCTCCTTACCTGTGCGTGTGTCAAAAGGAGTTGCTTGTTGTCAGAAACTCTTTTCACAACCTCTCTGACATTAAATCTTTTAGCTCTTCAAACACGTCACGGCGCTGCTCTTAAATTTAAAGGGGGATGTATGCTTTTATGTCAGAGCACTTTGTAACCATGGGAACCTGTATGGAATAGCGGATTGGTGAAACATTTTCAGATTTAGTAGCTAATAAAAACGAGTTTATCCACATCCTACACTAACAGCAATTATATTTTTCTTTGTTGTTTTTTTTTTTGTGGCTAAACTTTATCGTTTCTTCGACTCGTCGCTGCCCTTTAATGTCTCTTGACTCGAACTCACTTTCTGTCTGACCTCAATCCCAGATCCTTCTCCTTCCACCCATTATCTTTCTGAACTAGCTCTCCTCCATCACCACCCTCTGTCTCCTCTATTGTAACTTCTCCGTCAATCCTTTATCTCCGTTTCACCAGCCGTACATCGAAGCTCATTCTCTTCGAGTCTCAGTGAAGCCCTCCTCTTTACTTCTTTTTTTTATAGAACAGACCCATTCCAATAAAGAACATTAAAAATATTAGGTTTGATCAAAACATGAAACTTAAGAATTTTTAAATAGTTTTTTTATTTACTACCCATCGGCTGTGCTCAGGGAGTTGCTTTGTAACACTACAAACATGTTCTGCAGTGCAGACTAATTATTACTTTTATAAATTTACTTTGTAGCAAAAATGGTTTTAACCCCTTGAGAAAAAGTGTAAAGGTTTGGTTTAGATGAAACAAAAGGAGATATTTAGATGGAAATTGTTACCGTGATGATATTTTTCCTCTGCAGTTCCTTCTTTCCTCTCCACCTTCCTTCAGCCATCAATCTCGCTGGATGGAAATTACACATTTTTACTCCCTGCTACTTTCTTCCGTCTTCTTTTGCTACATTCACAGTTGACAAGTGCCTTTCTCTGAGCAAAGACGGAGACCTGAATAGAAAATCACGATGGCTTTGGGAGCACAATAGTTTGTCGAGTACACATAAACGATGGATTAAAAGTCGGATTCTGCAGCAAAATTCTAAAACATGCAGTTTTTGTTGAAAACAGCGTAGGGTGTTACCTTTTAATCCATGTTTTAAGATAGAAAAAGTGATGCCACAAGGACTTGGAGTGTAGTTTTTGGCATGTTTTTGTGCTTTCAACGTGAAGATGACCTCGAGCTCAGTAGTACGTCTGAACACCACCTGTGTGGACACAGATGGAGCTGCTGCTGCTTCAGACATGCTGCTCGCACCACTCGCAAACACACTCAATCTGCTGCCGAGTAACGCTGAATGTTCGGCCAAAAACTGCCAAATCATACACTAAGGAGTGGGCATTTCAGGCGAAAACACTCAACAAATTTGTTAAACAAATAATAAAAATAAGATATTTTTTGAATATTCAGGAAACATATTTATGCATATATAGGGGTGTAAGAAACTATCCATACATTGAAATATTTCAATATTTCATTTCCTGCTACTGTTCTCAAAAGCAGTATATTGATTTTTGTTTAAGGCTTAATAGAACAGAATTAATAGAAGGAATGTGAAACACAAAGTGTTCTTTTGATTCCATAAAAATTAACTGTATTTAATCAGATTTTATGCATGTAATGCATTGTAAGCTCTTTATACTGAGTTTAAAAAAAATTATATTGCTTGAGGAAAAAATAGCAATATATCGTCTTGCTTACAGAATCGCAGTATATCATCTGTGACCCCTTTGTCATATGTGTCATATCACCAAATCCTTGCCAATATACTGTATATAGAGCCCTAAAATATATGTGACAACAAAAGGATTATTTGGCCTGACGCTATCATCTATAAGATCTATTTTGTGTTTTTAAGATTGCATTCCACTACTGTCTTAAAAAATTCCAAAGATTTCCTCTTCCAATAAGATGTTGTGCAATTTTGAGTCTAGCTGCGTTTCACAGAATGCCAAAATCAATTAATGTGCACTAAAATGTGGCCATTATTGCAAAGATTTGTTATATTTTTTAACTTAATTTGTCTGTAATTAGCTAAAGGCCCTGTCACACTAGACAACTTATGTCAACTTATGAAACATTTTTTATTGCTAAATTGCTAATAAAAGTTATATATATGATCAATTTGTTTACAGTATGTACATACCTAAAAGAGGCTTCCAGTGGATTTTTTTTCAGTTCCATCCTTAACATAAATGTCTCTAAAATTTTCATAAGTTTGCATAGGTTGTCTAAAACGTCTTAGTGTGACAGGGCTTTAAGAGTCATCGTATTTTATTGTAAGAGTGTGAAGTAGGTGTGTAAATCACCAGCTTTATCAAAATACGATATATCACTAAGTCATGATACAAATTTGATTTAATTCAAGTCTGCGATCGATACGATGCAATATTTTGATCCACATCAGGCGTATAATGACGATATGGATCAATGCTTTTGTGATGTAATTGAATCATTAATCATTTAATTGATATATCGAAGTGGATCAATGTATTGTTACCCCTAATGTTTAGTATTTGACCAGTTTCTATGTCTTCATGGTTTTCTGGAAATATATGACATTTTATTCAATAAAAACAGCTTATTGAATATGTTGAGTAATATTTGTAGTAGATTTATAACAAGTACTATTTATCGTTTTGGGGTTAAAGTATAATAAAGATCTACATGTAAGCTGAAACAAAACTCAAAAATTATTTCTTTGTTCTTAATAAAGTCCTTGTTGTTTCCAGATGCAGCTTGTTGCCTAAAGTCTCATAAATAATTTTTCTTTTTGTAACTTTAAATTTGGGCTCTAACTTTAAATTTGCCTGTTGTATTCCCCTCCTCCAAGGCTTGTTTGCATAAAAAAAGAAAAAGCCAGACTTTGATTTTGTTTTCAGAGATTATATTTCTTATGCCGACAGAAAGAGTTAACCTTGCACAGGAAAAACCTGACAGCTTTATACAAATTCAATTATTCCTAAAATATTTCTTTTTCACCTCACGTGCCAAGACTCGATGCAGCCTGCAGCGACGGCTCGCACTGATGGCAGGATTGTCACATTACTAATTAACCCAGAGATGCTTTCTATAATAAAGCTATCAGGTGCTGTTAGGTATTTGGCAGTGCTGCAAAGTTTAGTCCTTAAACAAATGCTTCATTTCAAAGTGTCTGTTTATCTATATATACAGTATGCGTATAAATTTTTTTTTTTCTTGGAAGTCCTGAGTGTTTTGGTTGTAGGCCAACACACACAAACAGTAGATAAAGTTTATCAAGTTCAGCTCATGCATTATTTTTAGTCAAATATCACAGATTCATTAATTAAATCTATTCTATTCTCCATACATTTTCCTGTTTTATTTTTGGCACCTTGCTTAGTTTTAACTTTTTTTGAAGTGGGTGGGTAACACACCCTGTGGAGATGGAGAGGTCGCCCCCTTCTCTGTTCGTGGATTTTCCCTTCTTGGTTTTCTTGTAATAGCTGCCCTCGGCTTTATTTGATCTGGGTCCCTGCTCCCGCCGTACGGCTAAACCAGGTTATGAGAAAACAGAAAGCACATGCTGTCACATTTACACAAACCAGGGACTCTTAACTGACCCAAACCCATGTCAAGATGTCCGTATTGTCCCCATTTCGCAGGTATACGAACGTATTGGGCAATTTCATGGATTTTTTTTCAAAAACTCAGCTTCAGATTTATTTTAGGCCTCAGAGCCTGTAGGAAGTAAAAACAAAACAAAAAAAATTAAATAACAATCTCCCAACTTGCTCTTCCACTATATACAGAAATAGGTTTGCCACGTCTTCCCTGCACCTCTGTGCTGCAGTCCACTTGTCCCCCAGCCCACCCTCCATTGGATCGCATGTAACTAATACAGATTTTTTTGTGAAAATAATGTATTTTTGATGGTTAGATGTAGGTAAACGTCCAAATGGGTTGACGTGCATTTGAACCAAAGAGGGAGGATAGTCAGACAGGAAGAGAGGGAGGAAGAGGAGGGACTGAAAAAAAAGTTCGGTATTAAGTCTGGGAAGGTGGTGAGAGAGGGAAGAATGCAACAAGTCTACAGAAACATAATTTCATTGAAACAATTAGGGTATTATGTAATTATTTTGTTGAATCAAATAAAGACAGGTCAGTTTGTAGTTTGTTGAGATGATCTAATAAAAACACGAGTTTCAACACTTCATTTTTGTCATGGAGCTCTTTTTTTCCCCTTGTTCGCTGTCGCGCCACAAGTCTCTGCAACGATGCAGTCTGACACAGACACATTTTGGCTGACTCGGCACACTAAAGAGTTTAATTACCTTATCCAGTGTCTGCGAGTTCATCTACTCCGCTGGCTGAGTGACAAAAAGGAAAAGAGTGGAGGTAGACAAAGAAGCTCTGAAGAATGAATGAAATAGTTAGACATCCTTAAATGCAACAGAAAGCGGGGAAAAAGAGCGCAGTGAAGAGTTTTAATAGCCAAGGCCGTTTGAAATTTGTAAAGACGAAAAAAAAAAGTGTATTTTACGAATAAGCGTGAATGTAAAATTCAATTTTTTTCCTTGTGGTTGTAAAGCTCTGTAGCTCAGACAGCTGAACATTTGCACCGCACCAACATTTATTTATCACTTAAAGAAACTGTCTGGTCGTAGATGTATGTTTTTTTTTTTTTTTTGTCGTGTCACAAGTGAGGTTATCTGAGTGATACACACACAACTCGAAACTGTGTTTAAGTTTGTGCAACAAGCTTAAGCTCAATTAAATTCACTTGCATCTGTGAGGAATGTATATTGCTCCAGGCATGGAAAAACCTGTCGCTGTGGGTCATTGCAAATGATTCATGCTAGCAGGTTCTGAGTGTGTAAAAACTGTTTACAGAGTGTGTTGTATTGTTTTAAGCACAGGGTAATATACTAAAGAGCAGATAAATTTGTTTAAGGAAAGATTTTTCTTATTTTATTAGGTGCTGTAAATCATAAAATTAATCATTTACTGTATTAACCTGTTATGACTCCACGTTTGGACCCAGTTTTGTCACACTTTTCTCCAGCTTCACAGCATAAAGCAGTGACTAATGACGGCTGACATCATCTCTGCCTATGCTAGGTCCCGACTAATTGGCTAGAGCAGTCTGACTGCATTAGATATTATTCCTTTAGGGTATTCCCTGTCCTCCGCCTCCACTTTGAAAGATAACCCTCATTGTTTGCATGAAGCAACATATTGCTTCTGTGAAGGATTTTTTTTTCTTTTTTGTATTCATAACAGGTCGAGACAAACGGCATTCGTTGTAAGCTGTTTGTGAAATTAGCAGGCTTGATTTATGGCTGGTGTGTTTTAACGTGAAAAATGAATAATGTTAAAAGCTGTGATTGCTGTCGAGCACGACGGGTCTTGTTAATTGCTACCATCTGAAACACACGTCTCGAGATACCTCAGGAATATTACAAGTGCACTACGGGGACACTAATGGACCGCTGAAATGTCCTCGGTTATTGTGCGGATGCTCGGGCTGCTTGTGCGAGGGAACAATAAAGGTTGAAAAATGACGCAGAGCTGTAGATTTTACAAACACTCAAAGGAGATTTTTCCCTCCGCTCATCTCCTCTCCTCACTCCTTCCTTCTCTCTGTTTTTTCTCCCATACAGACTCCGCTGTAAGTACCGTCTGTCCAAGTTAGGTAAAAGGATTACAGTAATGGATGCCTCTCCTCTCACTTCAACAGCTACTTGTTCTCCTAGTTTTAGTCTGTACATTTTGTTCTGTACATTAGCGTGGCCACAGGCCTCTCTCTTTAATGCAATCACAATACGACTATAAGTGCACGGTGAGAGTTTGAGACAAATGAGTCTCAAGAAGAAGAGGGATGAAGGAGACGTGGAGGTACAGGTGGGTGGAAATTGGCAGAAGTGATCGCATCTTAGGATGGCAATTACCTGATGGCACAAATGAAGAAATCATGGAAATTAGATCATTTTTCAAAGCACTGATGCCATCCATTTTTCCACAGAGCGACTGAGTTCTTGTTGACTTTTATTCTCACAGTTCCAAGAAATACAGCGTTGGGTAGGCAGATAGTCCAGATATGTTTTAACAAACATATTAGAAGTCATTAAAATGCATTAAATCACAGTGATAAGAAAACATACCAAGTCTCTCTAGACAGATGGTAACACTTTATACTGAGGAAAATAAAAAAACGTCCAGCTCTAGAACCCAGTCATGACAAGTGACCATATATTTTACATTTTAAAGGTGGTTATTTTTAAATCTCAGAAACATTAAGAATGTTTTGCTGTAAGATCAAGAAACTGGTTTTGTCTGTTTTTCCCCATTTTCAAAGACAAAAACTAACAAAATAAAAGTGGTATGTGGTTAGTCTAAAACATATCAGTACTTATAGATTTTTTTATGGGTTGTACTGAATGCTGGGGTGCCAAATAAAAAGCAAGCGTAGCAAAACTCTCTAGCCAAAAGCATCAAAAGACTAGCTTGAAGCAAAACTGAAGCTCAAAGTTGGGGAAAAAAAAGATGCCAAAGCTAAACTTAGCAAACTGTAGCTAAAATGTGCAAAAAGCAGCAAAAGGCCAACTAAAAAACTAAAAATAGCTCAAGAAGACATAAACAGAGTAAGTATGCAGAAGCAGATTTCAAAGAGAAAAATGGCAGAAGTCTTGTTCAATAAAGTTAAATATTGAGAAAATTAAAATGGTTATAAAATCCGAAAGTCATAGTCCCCATCTCCTGAATGCAATAAAAATGTTGATATTTAAATGGCTAAAATAGCACAAATTATGCAGAAGTAGTTAGATTGAAAATAACTTAGAGAAAAATAAAATCAATGCTTAAATGCAGAATCAGCATTTATACTATATGTAGGTATAATAAAAGTAGCCAGGACTGAACATGGGACTTATATACAAGGATCTGATATTGAACATGAGAAAAAAGCAGGAGTATAGTACTTAGTGGGGGGGTGATCACTAAACGGGATCGGCTGAGATTCTGAGCTGATTACAAATGGCTAACAGGTGTGTGATTGGCAGTACAGGTCGAGGTAAAACAATGGTTAATAGGAACAAAAACCTAAAACTGCCAGACAGAACAGGGAATAGATAAACATGACTAATATTATCTAACTGGAAAGACTGGCAGAAATAAACCAAGGTGACTGAAACACAAACATATCGTGTACAAAAAGCTAAGGTAAATTATAAAACAGACCAAACAAAAACAAGTAAAACATCTGAGCCTTGACAAAACAGGTTTTCCTTTGAGATCTTTGTTAACCGTGTAAACAAAACCATTTTCCTCCTGTTTGCTGTCGTTTACTATAAGACATTTTTTCCTCGCTGCTGTATGGCTACATATTTGCTCGTGTAGTCATGTACTCTGCATTTCTTGGAAGGTGGAGGCTAATTACTCATTGTGCTCTAGTAGTTTTCCTTCTCTTTGATTAGTACATTAAACTTGATGTCCTGTGGTTTCCTGAACTGTGTAACAATAACAGTTGCGCTTCGTTGAAGGAATTTTAATGGAACCGTTCAGCGTGAAAGCCAGCAGACAGTAGCGCCACCTGAGACTGACACTGATGATCACACGTCAAGTTGTACTATTGCCCCTAAATCACACAGATTTGCATGCAAACAGACATTTAGGGCAATCTTAAGTATTTTTTCAAAAACTTTGCTTCAAATGTATTTAAGTCTCAGAGTGGGCAGGCTGTATAGAAATAAGTTTGGATAAAACAAGTGCTTTTCATTGCAATTTTGTGCATTTCTTCTTTATAAATTATTTTTTGTAAGTAAAATAAAGCTATAGCTTAGATCGCTTCTGAAGAGGGGGTTCTGTCCTGTTTGTCCTTTGAACAGTCTCGCTTTGGAGAAATAATTAATTCTGACTGGACTGACGAGCTAAGTGCTGTTCAGGTAACGGCCAAAAACAGTGAATTTCTGCCATTTTAAAACAACGTTAATAAGCGTTTGTGTCAATACTACTTATTAAACTGTCACAACATTGTTAGCTTTACACAGTTTACATAAAAATCTGTTGTCCTTTTTGAGCACAAATAGCAGCAGCAGCAGGTAGCTGTAGCTCTTTTGGTGCACTCTTTTATTTTTCACAATATAATAAATAGATAAATAAACAAACATAAATTAAGCACTCTTCTTACACAGTTTCTGTCAGAGTAAAGTGTTGCTGCAGTGATGGCATTCACTGTTGTCTCAGAACATCTAAACTCATGTAATTTTAAGACAGTTTGGGTTTAAGATGCAGAAACGAACTGCGAGGTAAATTTAAATTACAAGAGAGTATTAGCGCCACACTGACTTCTAAATATAGACTGATGAAGTGCGTAACATTTGACACTTTTTATTGAAGAAACTGATGTGATAATGTGCTTAATGGAATATTTATCTGTTCACCTCAAAGCCCATTTTAGACAAAACATTGCTTTAGTTTTAGTTTCTTTTCTTTTTTTGGTTTGACATCTGTTTGAAGCAACGTAAGATAATCTTCAGTGGTCATCAAGTTTTTCCAGGAGTTTACTTTTATTTTTTTCACCTTCAAATGAACAGTTTTCATTGTAAGAAGAGCACAGACGTTTCATTAAAGCATCACATTTTTCTTTTTGCTGTAAGTCGGTGCTGCTGTGCTTCATCCAGTGTGATGATGGCTTTATATGAGAAGCACGCTGCACACACAATTACTGAAATAATCCCCTAATCTCAGTTTGAGTACAAATGGAGATCCTGAGTAAAGTGCACTAGCTCTGACGTCAGGTACAGTAAATATTTTGCCCTTTTCCTTAGGCTGACATTGCCATAACCTTTTTTTTCTTTCTGACAGAAGAATAATCTCTCAAGGACACTTATGTGTGTGTGTATGGAGGTGTATGTGAATATGTTTGACAGCTAGGATTACATAACAGAGATGCCCTCTGCTGCAGGTCACCAGAGCACATTTGCTCATGTAAATCATTACAAATTCCAGCATGTGTCATGGCTGCACGGCCACAGTCTCTCCGGTCTGTTCCACCCACAAACCAATAAACGCTTACTATTTGTTGAAGTTAATTTTTCTGCTTTTTACCTGGGAAACATTTTCTGATAAGACTTCTAGGGATCAGCGTTTGTACTGTAGCGTCTTTGTTGCATTTGTTTTTAAGGAGATGTCTCAATTCCTAGAAAGTGTTTTGGGTCTGTGCATGCAGATCATCATATGATATAGGAATGAATGAACAAACATGCAGAAAATGTTCCAAGTCTGTTTTTTCCCTTTGAGACGTGGCTGCTGGCGGCTTTGTCTCAGTCGTGTATGCAGTTCATCACGATCCTTCATTCAGACGGACAATATTTACTCATGACTCAACAATCGCTCGCCGTGGGTTGTGTAACGCACTCCAGCAGTAGTATGTTTAAGGTGATATGATTAAGGACTCTGATTGGCTTCTTACCTGCACCAGTTTTATTGTATTTACGGTGTTATCTTGAACCTAACCTTGGTCACTTTCTTCATTGCTTCACTGTTTTATAAGAGGGGGGAAAATGTGTTGTCCAAACCCAAAACAAGGAAGAATACAGTCAGTTTAGTTATAGTTCTCTTGACTTGGGTAACACAGAAAAAAGGTTCAATAATCATCTTGAAAAGGAAACATTGATACTTAGTTATTAAATAGGACAAATAAGATTGGAAAAAGTATGTTCCGTAAAAACGGCATTTTGGTTGTGACCAGGTCCATGTGCTTTTTGGTCATTTGTCTTTTTTCATTTTGAAAACTGATATTAAAAAATGAAAAACAGATTCTATTTTCATTTTATATCCAAAAAATGGTGTGTCTTTTAATTTTTGTCAGACCAAACAATTTTTGTCAGACCAAACAAAGGCTGTCCTTTGGAACCTGTTGCATCTTTAACTTCCTCACCATGGACCTCTTGGAGAAAGGCTTCATGAGCTAAAAGCAGCAAAAGCTCCAGGAAAGATTTTGAATAATTCGTGATTTACAAACTATCGGCTGGCACCTGTTAAAGAAATGTAAAACTACGTAGCCAGCGCTTATTTATTGTGGCTTCCTGGTTAGCTAATTAGAAAGTAAAACGTGTTTATTCATCTCATATTATTTTAGGTTTTTAACTGATATTAGCTAGACTAGCTATAGTAATAAAAATACAGTCTGCAGTTTGTTAAAGAAATGTAAAAGTAGTAAGCTAGTGGTTATTTATTTATTGAAAACCTGTTATTTAGTTAGCTCCAACTTAAATGGTCTGATAACAGTGTTAAATGTCCAGTTTGACAAAAATAAAAACAAACATTTTCTGGTTTTTGAGGTATAAAATTAAAACAGAATAATGATTCGTTTTTCAATGTCTGTTTTTAAAACCAAAATAGAATGACCAAAACATACACGGACTGTGACCTTATTTAAATTCACAACATTTTTCCCAAACAGTTGCTTCCTAATCGTGTTTTATTCTGCCTACAAGTATGTAAATCTGGTCCTGATATAAAAAGCAGAAAGAAGATCCCAAACATCCTGAGTTCTGCAAAGTGATTCAGGTGCATCTCACGTAGATGAAGTCACATATGAAGGTAGACCAGATCCCGGTTTCTGTTGCGGCAGATTTCAGGCTGCAGAACAAGTTTGGAAATGATCAGATAAACTCGGCCCCTGCATGAACTTGAATTGACAAAAAGGGCGATTACATAAAGTTTGGCATGGTGCGTTCCCCTTTTCTCCTCTCGCTGCTCATTCCCAACCAAGGAATCTGGTTCATTTCTTTACTGGGTGTTTGTTTCTGCTCGCAGTCACGTCGTGTTTTGTACAAATAGACACAAACACCAACGATGCATAAACAAGAACACTCTAGATCTGTGTGTGTGGAAGGCGCTGAGGTCCAGTTTGGGCTCAGATTTTTATTCTAAATGAAGCAGGCGTTGGTGAATTATTGAAAAGCTCTTTCCTCTTTAGATCATTCCTCTTCCTCTCACACACTCGTCATCCCTTGCCATTCTTTTTTTTCTTTTGTGTAAAAAGTGAGTTCAGATTGTGAACTAGTATTCGAGCAATGTTGGTTAATCCAGTGTGGCCCTTTGGGACAGATTTGGCCCATATTACAGCCTGCCATTACTGTGTGTGAATTCTCCCGTGCATTAAGACAGTCATTATTTACTGCCGCTCGTCATTTCTACTCCCTCACTAGCATTTTACTCGCTCCGCCCCGCCCTGCGACAGCAAGCGCAGGAATCGACAAAAAGCCCCAACACATTTAATTACACTCAACTCGCCTGATGTCTCAGTCTTTTAAAGGAAAATAGATTGAGCTTGTTGTAAATAGTAAGCAGAACAAACGACGGTAGAACACACAAGTAGTGGAAACAAGTCATCACAGTACGGATCAACTGAAGGTTAGGCTTGCTGGTACTACATGATATACCACCCACTAGTGGTGAGACACAGGAACCGTTGGGAAAATACTTTTATTCCACCCTCACCCCCGCCATTTATCATCCAGAGCTTATCGCTGACAACGACTCGGCCCCCTGCCTTCCTCCCCTGACCGTCACACACACACTTCCGCATAAATGTTCCTTATCGAGAACGCCCATGAGATGATTGACCGGGGCATATACGTGCTCTTTGTTTGTATAGATTTGGTGTCATGTGTCTGTACTTAGTGCCAGTTTATGCCTGATTGGAGGAGATGGATATTGTGGTTGAGTGTGGGCAGTGGGATCGGTCTATATCCTGTTCCTATGACAGGAGCTGATGAATGGTGTGCTGATAACGAGCCCGGCTCTGCAGGGAATTAATGCTATGTGGAGAATGTCTTCTACCCGCAACTGTGTTCTTTAGCAAATTGTTTAAACAGAAAGAAAAATAAAGAAATGGCAAGCAGGAGGGTTATAAAACAAATCACTGCCAGTATCACTAGATGTATTCTGGTTTGAATTTTCAAAATGTGGAATGAAAATATTTAGAAGATAAAATATCCTTGACTATTGATTTGAAGCACTTTAAGTCAACCTGAAGCTTCTTGTGTTGCTTAGTTTCTCTACTTTTGAATAAAAAACTTGCGTGTCTGACCTGTGCAGACCACCCAAAGGTCAGAACGTGGAGAAAGGCTCCAGAATCTCTACTAAAAGCAGATGACCTCTCCAGAGGTTCAGAAAAGGACCGAGGGTTCTTCTTGCTGAAGGTCCTGTTTTGTTTCTTTTTGGTCAGAGGTGCCATCCTGCTGATATTTAGTCACATTTAATAGAAAAATGACTGGGCAAATGGTGCAAGTGCACGGCCTTTTAAAGTACACGCTTTCCTGATTTTTAAATGACATTCGGAGCAGTCAGAAAAAATATCCACCACTGATTGTCACCAACATGTTTGTAACTTTTCATCTTTTTAATTTATGTTTATTTTCTCACATATACTCTAAGGTCAGTTTTATTTTTTTTTTTCTATGGGTAAAAAGTATTCAGTACATCTAAATTCTACAGTCTGGTATTTTTTAAGATAACAGAAAACTATTAATAATCATCTGCCTACATAGAACAGATTGTCTGGCCCAGTTCTGGCCAACACGGTGCACTAACACTCGACCCAGATATTAAGAATGACGGCCCTTTGGTGGCTCAGATAGGGTTTGCAATGATCCATGCATGGGCCTTCACAAAATAAACCAAACAACCAGGCCAGTTGTGTCATGTCATCCTAAAGGCAGTGCCGTCATTGCCAGACCTGGCCCACGTCCAGCTGACAAACCACTTTCCATGCCAGAAGTGCCAGTTTGACTCCAGATCTGGCCCACACCTGTCTGCTATGTGGGTGTGGTTGCATTCTTATTATAGAGTAAGGCAACAGTTGCAAAACTTGATGTCTAAATAAAACATTAGTTTTTGGACTGTTCTGGATCAAATAAAGAAATTAAGTGTTTTTCCTTTTTCTCTAGTTCTGGTTGCTTCGTTTTCTCAATTTTAGTAACATAACTAGTTATCAAATTTAGTTAAAACTTTTTTTGAAGTGTGTTTTATATAAACAATGTGGAGAAAGTCATTATTTATTCAAACCATTAGCAAATAATTACTCCTACAAATGGTATAATTGTTACATGTATTGTAGACATGAGCCTGAATGAGCTTTTGACTTTTTTCTCTGCCCGTTTCTTCTTGCTTTACAGTATTATGAGTCTTTCACTAGTTTATATGTTGATATGTTCCCTTTCTGGTATTTTTTCATTGGTCAACTCGTTTTGTTTTTTTAATCCACATCAGAATTAGTTTAGACCTTACGACAATCTGGCAAATTTTTAAACTGTTACTCAGCTGAAATTTTTCCCAAAATCTTTTCAGATGTGATTCTGCCCAGAAGTACTTATAAGGAGACATATCAAAAAGATTGCATTTTTTTCCCCCTGCACACCCATTTGTATGAGTCAACCAAGACAAACACACGCATGCCTCATTACGCGATCCCCAAGGATTTTTGTAGAAACTATTTCCTGTTTGGGGCTGGAGAGTGAAGGGAAGTAGTGAGGATGAAACATGACGTAGCAACAGCAGCAGTCTTCCTGTGGGCTCCACCAGAACTTGGGTGTTAACCAGATTTTTGTTAACTGGACCATATTCACAATTTATTTTTATTAATTTAAGTGTTGAGCAGAAGGACTAACAACTATTTTTACCAGTTTAAAAGTTGTAATTGCTTTTGAAGCAGCAAAAAATATACTGTATTCTGTTTAATTTAGCATAAAGATGACGAGCTGATTACTTACTGAAAAACTACATAAAGCTGCATGTCAGAGTAAACGTAATAAAAGTGTCAGATCAGGCTGTGTGTTCAGGAAATAATTATCCACAGTGAATAAGGTGACGAGAAGAAAAGCAAGTTGGAATTCATCGTTGCAAACCGTGAGATGTGAGCTCTGCTAATTTCCTCTTCGGGTGTGAAGACGAGCTAAAAACAGAGGAGATGTAGCACCTTCCTGGCTGCGTGCTTACACATTCACCTTGACTCAGAAAAACAGGAACACATACGCTCCGATACTCAATTTACATTTGTTGACTTCAGTTTTCTTTTAATTAACAACAGACTTTAAAGCATCAATATTGATTGGATATTTATCGCCCTCTGCTAAAAGGCGAAGGCAGATGATGATGCGAGTGATGATGAGGACGGCTGTGGCTGAGTGGTTAGGGGAGACATCCTCCAATAAGAAAGTTGGCAGTTTGATTCCACTACTATTCAGTCACACGTCGACATGTCCTTGGGCAAGTCACTGAACCCTCACTGCCTCTGATGTGTCTCATCAGTGTGGGGGGATGTGATTTAAACACTGATTAGTCTCCTTAGAATGATTTCTATAGATTAGCTTTGTAGAGAGATATAGTAGAGTGCTGTGTGAAATGGGTAAATAAGGGCACAGATTGTAGTATTAAGTGCTTTGAGTATTTGGTTCGACAGAAAGGCATTATAATAGTACAGTCAATATACCATTTACAATACTGTTGTCTGTTACCTTGTAAAACCAACCTACCTTAAGATGGCTGCCACATCAAGTTGATATTAGCCAACACAAACAGTAGCTATACCTTGGGGTGTCCCGTAACCAGTTTTTCCTCAAACTGACTACAAGAACTTCAGTTAGAGTACTCACCAATACTGTGTACTGATACGGAGTACTTACTGAGTTAGAACCTAAACATTACTCAGTGGCTTTAAAAGCACATTTATTTTATTTAGGAACAAGGTGACTCTCCTTCCTTATCGGCCTACAGCCCCTCTGACTGGATCAAATCAAATATTGCAACTTTTTAAAAAAAATAAAACTAATAAGTTTTTTTTTCAACTTGTACAAATTTCTTAAACATGGAACTGACAAACTTTTGACTTAAAATGTAAACTGGAAACACATTCAATATCATATCAATACTAGTAGTATCTCAGTATTGGCAGAGGCGTAACTAAAGCCCTATTCTGACGGGATAAGTATTATCTGGGGACCCCAGGTAATAAACAAATTACTACCCAACGTCTGCTTTT
>JARVJO010000155.1:11874052-11885599 GCA_031762555.1 Cynodonichthys magdalenae
TAATTTGCGGGGGAATTTTTACTTTACAAATCACTGACATGGCCGATTCGCACGGGATTAAAAACACAGACAACCTCGGTAATTATTACAAATCACCTGGGGTCCCTAGATAATACTTATCCCGTCAGAATAGGGCTTTAGTCTACAGTTGTGGGGGTTACGCTCTCTGGCTATTTATTTCTTTACTGAATCATTTACTTTTGTAAAACAATTCAGGATATTTTGAGGTTAAATACTTTGTAATTCTTTTACTGTGATTTACCTAACTTTCCGGTTTTCTTTGTATTTACTCTGCACCTTTTTCGTTCCATGTCCGTTAACAGTTAAGAAAAGGCTCCCCACCCCCCCTTTTTTTCAACAAATACCAGTATTTTATAGTTTTAGATTGTGAAGTTTGAAATCAGGTCAAAGTTACTCAAAGACAACAAGAGAGTTGCAGCTGTGTACTTAACCAGCTAATTATTATTATTGTGTTAGATCAAATTATGTAATTTTATTGGGAGGTTATATTGACTGGATCAAATTATTCTGGGGGTCCCAACCCCCGCTTCAAATTATGCTCATGGGTATTCGTATCAATTCTGGGTATCAGGGCATTCACCTCAGGGAATTTTACAAAAATTGAGCTGAAACTTGATGTGGTAGTAGCTGAGAGTCATTCACAACATACACTCTGAGATATCTTACATCTCGGGATATTGCATGAGATATGAGTGCATGATTTGATTTATCAAGATTTGATCGAAACACCTACAACTATACAGTTGTCCTGGTGACATTCAGTGCACTGTCTGGATGTTTTACAGTCTTGATGAACAGTCAGAGGTTCTTCATGCTGTTTTATGGACAGAGAAGTCACAGATAGATAAAGTCTGTTAATTAAAACTAAAATCCTTTGCCTGTTTTCATACTATGTACCAGTTTTTGCCACCACAGTTGGTTTGACTCTGATATATGCAGTAAAAATTAAAAATAAACCATCACCAGTTTCCTTAAAATAGACTAGAAAGCCTCTCCATAGCAACAGTTAAGCGCTGACTCGGGGGTTGATGGAGTGGATTTTCTCAGCACCTTATTTACAAATGCATATTTGAACTGTATGTCTTCATCCGAATGTTTTTTTCTGTGAACAAGTCCTCACTTGTAGCAAATAAGCTATATAGGACTGCATTGGTGGAATATAAATGCCTAAAATAGGATGTTATCGACAGCAGGGAGAATGAACGAAATAGTATGAATATCCCATCAAACCTTTCACAAAACCCATTTATTTCCCAAGAAGCCCACCGAGCTGCACTCATCCTGGCTTCCTTTAATTCGCATGAACCCAGCAACCTAACTACTGTCGACGAGTTTGTATCTATTTGTAGCTGCAGGGTGGACACAAACACACAGAACAGCATGTGTGCACACACACACATATACAATGTGTAGCGTCAGGCACAATACGCGGTTTGCAACTCTCCAGATGGCGGGAGCCACCCACTCACTGCCAGTTGTTATACAATATGTATTGTATAACAGCACGGAGCAACAAGCACCCCCTCCTCATACACACACACCCAACCTCCCTAAAACTACACACACCTAGTTTTTCTCCACATTTTTACTGATACATGGACATTTTAGAGAATTAGACTCTTGGGTTAGTCCTCCTGCTATTCTGTCAGCCGGATGATCAGACCACAAGACAGCTGGCCGGCCAGTGAGACAGATAATACATTTGTCTGTTTGCCAGTCGTGCAGCTGTGCTCTGAGTCACACAGCTGTTCAGTAAACCAAGCTGCCAGCTGTAGAAATACGTGAGATGCAGGAAACTTCCCAACCAGCTAGTTCAAAAGCATCAATGTGGGACTGCAGGGCACACAAGGATTACAGGTGTTTTACCAACAATACTCAGCTGCGTGTAGAGGAAAGCTAAAGTAAGTGTGTGTGTGTGGCTGTTTTTGAATCCCTTTGCATGACTGATATCTGTTTTTATCTCTTGGTTTATTTACTTCTGGTGTCTTCGAAACACCACCCATTTTTTATTTTATTTTTTTGCCTTCTTTCCTTTTATTGCTCCCATGTCTTTTGTGTTTATTGGTTTATATTTATACTCCTTATTCCCTTTCCATAAAACTGCACCATGTTGTTTTTAGCAATCATCTGAACTTTGCCACCTCATCTTTAGTCACTGTTTTGTCTAAGATTTGGTAATTAGGCTGTTCTTATCTAGTTTGTAATAGATGCTGAAGAATGTAACCTTTTCAGCTGACTTTGTCCTGTAGATGTTAAATAGGTGTGTGTGTGTGAGTCTTGACCTTTTCTTCACGAGCTTTTCTTTTACTATGTGGAAGCCAGTTGATTCTTTTATTTATTCCACTTTTATGAATTACTAACTAAATTGGATGGATTTTTTTAATGTTTTTAGTGTTGATATTCAGCAGTCACAAGTAGCACAGAAGCAGTGATGTACATCACTCAAGACCCGGGTCAAACTGTACACACCTAGGGAAATTGACCTCAAATTTCTCTGAATATCCAGTTCTGCTTCAGTCTGATCTCATGATATGGATTAGCTTTAGCTACGACCAGAGACCAAACCTAATCTTTAATAAAAGAGCTTCATGATGAAAGTGCTTCATATCAACCAAAAGCATCCTTGTTCTGTTGTAACCTCTTGATTTTCTCATAAATTAACTCGAACTTTACCATTTTTAAGGGTTATTATTGTAACAGATATTTAAAGTTCAAAAAAGGGACCATAAGGGGTCTGAAAGGTTAGTTTGACCAACTTTTATTATGTACTTTTCAACCTTTATTATTAACCTTGGTCTCATAATTGTGACTGAAATATATTCTTCATAGTAACAGTGCCTGTAATTTATTGTCTGTGTGGATATTGCTGCATTTTATTGTCAGGAAGTCAGATTTAATGACTTTTGACTTGATAAAAATTAAAATATAAAAAGAAACAAATTTGGAATCAAAGTTCCAAATATCTTCATCATTTTGTCACATTTTTCATCATTCTTCAATTTTTTTATCTTTTGGGTTGATTGATTACCTCCAGTATAAATAAACTATATAATTGTTATAGTCAGAATTTGTTTAGAGGAATTGAAAATCAATGACAGCCTTGTATTTTCCCATTTATAATATTGATACTTAATGCTAAGTTTATTATTTATAAGAGTTTAAAGTCTTAGTAAAGTGTGGGCGTGTCACCCATGTTTCCAGGACAAAGTCAGTTTATTTCTGTAATTTATTCCTCTGCTCTGCAGTGAATAATTTTGGGGGAAATCTGGTGAAATTAGTTGCCTCGACTTTATTGTTACTTTGACTAAACAAAGCAGCTTCTCTGCTTCTGTTATCTTTCCTGCTCTATTTAAGTAGTTCCGACTCTCTCCTCTGTCAACCCTCATTCTTCCAGTTATTCCTTCTTCTTCTTTTAGTTTCCTGTCCCTCTTGGCTGGTGCTGCTTTATTTCTACAAGCATTAGGAGAGTGGTTTTGAAAAGGTCTAATAAAAGCTCTCCTAGTTATTCAGCATGTCCTTCCAATCAAGGCTGCTTGATGCTAACTGAATCTGTGACTTTCTAACTGTACATAAAACTACAATTAACAGTTTCTCTGTCGGTGCGTACAGTGTGTGTTCATGTGTGCTTTTGTGTGAACAGGCCCAAAGCACTCTGTGATGATGTAATGAGACACAAAGCAGAGCAAACTGAGGAATCCCCTAAACACACACATGTACACTTACACACACTGTACTTTTTATTAACTGAGGTCACATTAGGAGGGAATAGAGCTTATAGGAAAGTCCCTCTAGCCAAACACTTAAAGCTTTCCCTTCACTGGATTTCCTACGATAAATTGTTCCTGTGACTCCTCTCTGTACGCTGGCCTTCAACCTGCACACACACACCTTAGTAACGCACGCTGTCTTTTTCTAATTGTTTTCCGACCTGGACTGTAAGTCTGAATGACAGCGGCGTCAAATTTATGATTCATGCTCAGCAAACGTGTCGCAGGGCTTACCGGGCGCTGGGTGTTGCAGAAAGTTGAGCAAGTCGAATCAAAGCTGTGAAGCTACAGAGAAGAGATGGACTAGAAGATTAGAGGAAATAAATGAAGGAAGCAGCTGAAACAAAGGAAAGTCGAATTTTGTAATGGCTTTGAACAAAAAGGAATAAAGAAACCTCATTTTTTTATTTAGAGCATCATTCTCTGCAGCATCCAAATCTAGACAAATCATAAAAAATGAAAGTTGATGGTGTTATTTAATGTAAGTAATCGTTGGAAACAGTGACATATTGTGTAGGGCTATGTATTGGCAAGAATTTGGTGATATGATACATATTGTGACACGGGTCCTGATACGATATGTTGCGATTCATTGTGATAATGTAAGCAAGCCATTTTTTCTCCATGTTTTTAATGGTTAGACCAAATGTGCTTTTTAATGGTTTGATTCTATGTTTGTGTCGACTTTCAGATTTATAACATTAACTTTAAAAAAAAAAAAAAAGGTTACCCACCACACTAACAGTAGCTTATATTGTGTGCAAAAGTTTCTGTTACGGGGCTCCTTTCACTTATGGAGGTAGCACGAGTACGACAGTCCTTTCACTGCACTGTGTTTCATACGGCATACAGGCATACCAGCCTATCGTTGCATTTGGCCACTATCCCTCGGGTACCCCCGTTAGCTTGGGGCGCTACACATTTGCCTGCCATATCATGACAGCTCTGATTGCAGGCTGCAGTCAGAATACGTGAGAAACATCTTCATGTACGGGATACTTAAATTTGGCCTAAAATATGGGATATCCAGGTTAATATGAGACAGTTTGCAACCGTACCTCAGCCTTGAAGGCAGCAGGTGCTGGTCTAAACCAGATTCAGCCATCAGTACTTGGTGCTAACATTTACTCACAATGCTAAAGTTTGAGCTAGCATTATACTCTCAGGAATGAGCTAAATGGCCTGCTGACTGCTGCCAACTAGTGGTCGGAGTCTAAAATACAACACAAGAATGAACCCTTGGCATGAAAGCTAACATTTTAAGCCTTAATTAAAATTAAATACAGGGCTGAGGATTGATACAGTATTAAGAAATGAAATAATATGATATTTCAGTGTATTAATATTTTCTTACACCCTTCATATTGTGTTGACCTAAACAAGGATACAGGCTGTGTGGGAGTTTGTTTGGCTTATGAATTCAATCAAATATCACCTTCCCAATGCAGAGGACAGAATGAGAACACACTGCCATGATCAGAGTCTTCTTATTCCTATAAACCAAGTTATTGACAGGAAGCTAAGTTAATCAGTGAGTGTTCAGTCTATGTATCTTTCCCACACACACATAAAAAAGTTATTACACATTTAGGATGTTCAGTACTCTGATGATGCGTGGTTTATTGCCATTGTGTTTGAGCAGGCACGCTTCCTTCTTGAACCCCCCACCCTTCGTCCAAACTTTACTGTTTTTATTTTTAGATTAAAGGCATAGTCTGTGTCAGCCAGGCATACCACAGATTGTTATCCGCAGGAAAGCTGGGGAAAACCTGGAAACTATTTGCTTTGTGCAGATTGTTTCCAACTATGCCAAGTATTTAAGTCCGGAATTGTTTCGACTCTGTAACAACTTTAGGTTTATGAGCGTGTTTACTGAGTAACTCATGTTGCAGATGTTTAGTGAAAATAATCTCAAAGCATTAGTTTGAAATAATTCACTTTTTAATTGGGTGAACAACTTCAGAATTTCAGCTCTTTAAATTATATGACCTTTTTCATAAGATGTTAAAATGAGAGTAACTAAACAAAACTTCTCGACCCTTCCATTAAGCCAAACAGTTGTTAGCGCCAGTAGATTTAGTCATATTTTCTCCTGATTAAACTGCATTTCTGTTGATAAAAACAAATATTTGGATGCTTTAGTTCTTGCTGGATCACTGGTTTGAGCAGAACAAATCATTATTAATTTTGTTATCACAGGATTCCTTTGTTGCGACAAGATGAGAGATGGCTTGTGGTCCATTTTTATTAAAACGTAAAACAAAAAAATGCAAACAATATTTTCATAGATCTCTGCTAATTGCAATGTGTCATAGTAAATAAAAAATAAACACCTAAACATACTGTAGAATGTGCAAACCCCTCTGGACTTGTGCTGTGTGTGTAATCTAAAGTAGCAACATGCATTTAATGTCAAAGGGATGTCACTTCACACACTAACAGCAAATTGTAGGAGAGAAAAAAATAGCATGATTAGCTGTTGTGAGTTCACGTAATATATGCAAATGAGTTTGTGAGAACTTGGGTGAAAATCCATGTACAGTTAGAACGTTGATGTTGTCGATTATTCGAGAACAGTGGGTTTTTTATAGATGTGGTACAAGGCTAGAAAACATACTCTTAAAGGAATACACCACCATTTACTTGGCTTGTTTTCGTTTCATTGACAGATATGAGGTAAAATGGTTTTATATATAGATTTATATACTTTTGAGTTGGTTTAGCCGTCAGTAACATTGGACTCTGTATTTAAACAATGACAAAACCCACAGACCCTAAATTGAAGTGCCTGTGACATATATCCGTCAAAGAAAACATTTATATTTAAGAAACTTCGCATAATACACTTGATTGTAGCCATTTTGTCACAAAACAGGCACATTTTCGTTTGAATTTGTCTCAGCCAAAGTGAAACAGGAAGTGACATCAAAGGGGAACGTTTGAAGAAATAAAACTCCTTGGTCTTTGTTTATTGAAACAATATTATTTGAACTCTGACTCTTCATCTCTCTCTGATAGCGACTCAAAATATTTTAAAGAAACATCAGGTTCTCTCTACAGTCTGTTATTAGCCGTTGTAGCAACACTCGTTCACGTTCAGACATTCCCCTTTGACATCACTTCCTGTTACTTCACATGCAAATATCTTAATAACTGTTCATCACAGCGACGTGAATTTTTTTGCAATGTGTTACCCATGGTATTCTTCCAAAAATCCAGGGATATTTATTACAACAATTTGATGTTACAGGCACTTTAATAATTTGTTAATATTCAGGTAATTTGATTGGTCACTGTTTGTTGCGTTGTCACCATCTTGTTAGTTGCATCCCTGACTAGTTGAACACAAAGTAAGTTTGTGTCAAAGGTTCTTCAAGTGCTCATTTGACAAGTTTATTCAGTGTTCACAGGCCACGCATGAGTGAACTGGATCTGAAAGAGACAGCATGGAGCTATAGAATACACAAGCGTGGGAGGAAGAGAGGGAGATATAACCCAAAGACAAAAGAAAGGAAGGTCAAATGAGGAGATGCAGAGAGCCTAAAGCCAAAGTAAGAGACAAAAACAACTACGATTGAATGACAGCAGTGGAAAAAATAAAAAATACAAAGGAGATGAAGAAAAAAAAGGAGGTTTGTGAAGAGAAAGACAGAGATGAAGACAAATTGCTGGCGGGTGAAGGAACCGATGGGGAAACTGAGTTAACAAGGCGTGTGAGGATATTATTTCTCCAAGCAGAAGCATTAATAATCAAAGCTAATAATGAGTCTGAATGGGTCGGCCATGCAGATAGGTGGTAAAATGCAACCATAACGTGATAAGAGAAACACAACCTATGAACTTTGAAGAAAAATATTGACAGATTTACATTATATTCAGCTTGACAACATTTTTGCTGACTGATCTCGTTTTTTATATTTTGAGGTCATTAGATTAAAAAAAGGGGGAGCAGCTTTAATTGCTGTCTTTTATTGGGATGTGTTCGGTGTTTAGTTTTCATTTTAACTTAAAGTAATTTCTCTGTGATGTCATTGCAGACTGATTCTACAAACACATCCAACCTACTTTAGACCTAAACTGTTTTCCTAACAGATTCATCATCTTTCTTTTCATGCCATCAGTTCTTCGCTGCCTGACTCAGCCATTCTGTGTCTCTAAGTCTGGAGTGTTATCACTGCTTTGGTTCAGGCGAGAGAAGTGGAAAGCTTGTTTCCCAGTGGAGTATAAAGTATGTGTGTGTGTGAGCCCCACTAGTATTGCTAACACTATCTCAGGAGTTGTGCATTAGTCTTTGAAGATCTGAAAATGAAAGGAGAGAGAAATGCAGCCGAAGTTCTTTTTTTTTCTTTCATCAAATTCTGTCAGGATCCTGAGTTCTTGTTGTTTATTTTTGTAATTTATGTAGTGTTTATTTTTAGTTGTATTGCTCATTGTATGTTCAGTTTATTTCTCTGTGCCACCAGCTGCTTCTTTCTCTGTCAGTACTTTCTACAGTCTACCTGTCCTGTCCAGTCACACCTGTCTCACAGCTGCATCTACTTTCTCATTGGTCAGTTTCCAATCACCCAACAGTCAGCTTTGTTTTATGTTCTTGTTTTAATTCATGGGTCTTTATCTACAAAACCTGACAAATTCAGCTTGAATTTGTTTTTGTTTTTTAACACCTTAACCGTATTCAAGTTGATTTCAATACGCAGCTGCCAAGGTGTTAAGAATTGTTTTTTTTAATATTCTTTTTCATTATCTGCCTCCACTGATATGTCATGGTATCTTTTTTTATTTGGCTTTTTTTTGTTTGTTTGTTTTGAACTCAGTGATAATCAGTTTTTATCTTACAGTGCTTGTAGCTACATTTTATAATTTTTATTTTCAGAAAGAAAATGTTACAACCTAAGGCAGAACCTATTTTCCTCAAAGCCCCCCTTTCTTAGTTCTAAGCCAAGCTTTAACATTTGTTAAAGGAAGACATCTAACATGCGTCTCTGGCACAATCCTTTCTATTTGAGATGCTCAGTCTAATAAAAAGTGTGCATAACTGCTCCTTTATTAGGCTGCAGTTAAAAAGATATGTTTTTTGGAAAAAGTGGCTGTACAGTGGATGATTTTTTTATTTTTATGCATTATATATTTTCATTAGAATAAAACCTCTTTCAACCAAACTGTGTGGACAAAAACAATTTCAAATTTCCAATTTATTTAAATCACACAAAATTAGTTTAACTATCATTAAAACACTCTTTTTCTTGGAATAACACATTATAGATCAGGTGGATAAAGTAATTATTTTGGAAAATTACCCAAATTATGTTTTTTTTTTACTTTAAAAAACTTTGATTCTGTTATAACTAGACTTAAAATATGTCTCTCACATAAAAATATTGCAAATTTTCTTATCTTTTTTCTGTAAAGCCTTTTATTGACTAATAGATGACAGTAAATTGGAGCTGTTAGTAGATTTCATGGCTTTAGTACGATGCAAATAGTAAAAAAAACAAAATCATTGTTTTCATTATCAGGTCTTGTTAGTCTGTTGAAACATCCTAATAAACCCAATAAGTTTTGGTTTCAAAGGTGACATTAGAGAAGGCCAGGTCCTGATTGTTTTAATTTGGTGACGTGACGGTAGTATTATGTTTCACCTGTTTGCTTCTCAATGGGAGGTCATCTGAGAATAAGGACAGTTTGTGTGTTTGTAGGAACGGCTACTTGATAGGTGCCATGCGAGAACTTGAATGGTAAATTTTCTTACAAGTCTGTCAAGGTTGCTACTGTAAAGAAAAAAATATATACTGTATAAATGCCCAGAGAGAGAGCAGACTTTATTATCCTGATATAATATGTCTGATATGATTGTAGAAATACTAAAACAAAGAAAAAAATGTCAGTTTCTCTGAAAATACATAAGACAGGTCTGCAGAACGTGTCCTTGTTTTTATCAAAGAGTCTGAGCGAGTAGTCGTGTTAATGCACTCTACAGGTGATGGGTACTTGCATATAGATTTGTGTATTCTGTGTGTGTTTGTGTATTTGTGAATTTTTGGATGTTTTTCCAGTTGACCTGTTACTTAATAGTCATTACAATAAATTTGACAACAGTTAGTTATGTCACAAAACTTGTTGTTGCAACGTGTTTCCCACCACTTTTAGTGCTTCAAGCTTTGAACAGAGCTTGAAGCACACACACACACACACACACACAAACAGTTGGAAGGTCCAATTGTCTGGTTGCCGGGCATTCAGCTCACAGCAGTCGACCATAACAGCCTCGTCTCCATCAATCAGCTATAGAGTGCTCCCTCTAGTAATGGTGTCATCACACACACACACACACACACACACACACACACACACACACACACTGTGTGAGCACTCACAGCGCTTTTATCTCATCCTCTTTTTTTTGACCTTGGTTTGCTCATAGTTATGTGTGTCCGTTCTGTCTGAGTGTGTGCAGAGCAGAGGAGGAATGAGTTTTGATTGCTTTGCAAAATATTGCTGGAGAAGCAGCGATTTGCCTCACATATAAGATACATAAATCTTTCATACATTGCATGTAATACATACAGATGCTTTAGAGGACTAGCTGTCTCTCTGATAGTGAAATATCTAGTCCATCAAGGCTGTCTGAAAGTTTTTTCTTTTACTTTTTGTTATGACGTTGACTGTAACACACTAAATGATCAGAGTAGAAAAACTGACTGAGCAGCACCTTTTACAGCAGATATATTCAGATTATGTTGTTAAAATTTTATTAAAGTTTTACTTTAAAACATGGGCATCAAACTCATTAACACCGAGGGCCACATGAGCGTTATAGTGGGCCTCGAAGGGCCAGTTGTAATTAACTTTGACTAAACAGTGTTTTAACGTTTGCTCTTATAAACACTGGAAAGAACTAAGTGTACAACTGACTAAATCTGAAATAAATAATACAGAAATAATATTAAAAGTAAAACTAAGAGTTTTACTCACTAATGAGTTTCTAGTGAGTAGCTGCCATCTTGAACTCTGAACTCTCCCACATTCTGACAGGGAATTCCCATGAATGATCAACATGCATTATGGGAGATTTAGTTTATGGTCAATGCTGGCTTTAAAGCAGCTTATTTTGAGACATTATTACTGTGTTATCCAACTAAATTGCTCAATTGGCTTTAAGTAAAAGTCAACAGTTCAGGGGCAGGACATCTATTGTTATCTTTCACTTTTTAAATGTGTTTATTTTGTTGCATTTAATGATAAATTTAAAGTTTATCATTGATATCAGAAACAATTTTCATATTAAGTAAGTAAAGTGAGACTAAAGGTGGATTTCCAGTGAAGTACAGAAAAGCTAATTTAGTCTCTCCCAGTGCTGTGTAGATATCTTTATATTCTGTTTGGCTCATATTTTTCAACCCATTTAGTTTTCCCTGTTTCCTAATTTGTAAATAAAAAGTTTTTGCGCAGCTATACAGTCGTAAACCCCTCTATGAAACTAGAATAGACCGCCCTGGAAGCTGTAGGGTGGTGGGATGTGAAGCACCTTGTTTAGATTTAAAGAAACAGCCTTAAAACTAGTTCATCTGAGACAAACCTCAGAAAAGGGGTGAAAGAGGGGCTTGTGGAGTTACAGTAAGGAGGAATTCAGACCAAAGCATTGCAGTTTCACTTTATATAGACCCTGAATGATGAATGAAGAAGGAGGGAGACTTCCTGTTTGTGGACGGAGTTTTTTTCGCGACGCTCGCGACGCTTTGTTGTCTCTTTTTTTCCGTTT
>JARVJO010000155.1:11887129-11901200 GCA_031762555.1 Cynodonichthys magdalenae
CCTGCCTGCCTGCCTGCCTGCCTGCCTGCCTGCCTGCCTGCCTGCCTGCCTGCCTGCCTGCCTGCCTGCCTGCCTGTTAAAGATCCTGTAAGTTTTGAGTTGCCTTGACAGCATTTTCTTTTGTTTAAATTTTATGATTTTCACAGGGATGGCCAGACTGGGACCACTGCTCACACAGGGCTGGCCAAGAAAATTACACTTTTTTTTATTTATTTATTTTTTTTTTAAGGGAAGTTACTCTGGATTTTTGTCTCTTGGACATTTCCTTATGTCCTCATACAGGCAGTGACACCTTGTAAGTTACAGCTTAAACTAGCTACACAAAATTGAAACGGTTGTGAAATTTGTCCTTTAATTGATGGAAAGACATTTATAACACAAAACAAACCAACCCAGCTCTGATGTTGATTTTGAAACTGATTTACCAGTTTTAAAAATTGCAGAATAAAGTTACAAAAGTTTTATTCTTCTGTTGTTGTGATTTAAAGTGGTCAATCTAAAATGACTGTTTCCATTAACAATAAATAAATACCTCAATTTTTGTTTGAGTAGAATATCGCAAAAGTATTTTAGAGAGTCTGGTTGAGCTGCAAAGTATGCTGGGTAAAACACCACTAAAAGACTTAGTTGTGTTTTTAGATAAGTTGTTGTTCTCAGTAGTTTTGTTCAGTTTGGGTCTAAGATTTATTTTCCTGTCTCTGTAGTTTTTTTTTTTTTTTTACTCTAAATCTGACACCTTAAGTCAGATTGTTGCATTCCAGTAGCTTATTTAAAATTTCCCATTTCTATTTGTTCCATTTATAACGTCCGTGTAGAAAATTAAAATACTCCGTGGACAACGAGGCGCTCCTAAATATTTTTGACATGAAAGAACGTTTCAGAACCAGTCTCACCTTAATTCTTTTTGACAATATGTGTCAAACTCAAGGCCCGAGAGCCAAATCAATCTATCAATTACATTTTATTCAGCTCCAAAGGTAATATTTAAAATGTAAACTAGTTTTATTTACTCTCTTTTTGTCACTGTATTCAAAGTCAAATAAATAGATATTAAGTGAGGATTTTCTAGTTTTAATTGATTTGCTGGATTGTGATAAAATGTATCTCTAAGAAATATGATAATGTGTATTTCTAGATTCTGCTTTTTCCTTTATTTATCATGGTACATAAGTTCTAAACACTAGTCAGAACAATGATGCAGAAACTAGATCAGAAGTTCTTCAGAGTTGTTCTCTGACTCGACACTAGATGTCTCAACAGATGAACTTCTGAGCAGACAAACATTTTCCAGCAGGACTCTGATTTAATAATGCATCACATTCACTGGAGGCGTCGGACACGCTTCAGAAGACTCACTGTGGTACGAGCATGATGCCATATATTAGAGGCAGCTGTCATTGTAAACAAGTTATCACAAGATTTCTGTGTAGAATTGCATTTAAATATAGGCTTTTATTCAATTCAATTCAAAAATACTTTATTGATCCCAGAGGGAAATTAGATATTTATTAGCTTCTTCCTTTTAAAAACATCATTCATTAGATGTGTGTACCTTGGCAATATGTTTTTGTCATATAAAATAAAATGTACAGACAAACATTTCTGTCAAATCAAAATAATGTTTGTCATTAGTAAATTGAGTTGAGACCTAAAGTGTAACACATTGTGGTGGTCATGGATACCACATGATTACTGTAACAGTAGACATTATTTGATAAACATTTACTTAAACTGTAAAACAAAGACTAAAAAATACTGTAGACTGTTTAGATTTAGGTGTGTGTGTATATAACATACATTAGAACCTTTTATGGGGTTTGACTGTTTATTTATTTTTTTTTTTACCTAGAGTACCGTCATTGGAAATGAAAAAGCTATAAAAATTGTTCCATTCTATGTGATTAAAATAGAGCTAACTTCAGAGTTTAATTAAAATTAAGAGAATAAACATCAGTTATTCTTTGGGAAGAAACTGAAACAGGAAAAATGTAAGATGGCTAAATAGGAGCTGATCCTGCAGCTCTGTCCTCTATGGTTCTGTCTCTACCTGCTGGCCGTTCTGATAATTACAGGTGACGCCAGTAGCAAATTTCCAAAAGGTGAGTCTCAGCTTTACTGCATCAGGTCAACCCTTCTTAAGAATCTGTCTGACTCCAGTTTCCTGCTGGAGCATTAAGTTATTCTGATTTATGAGATTACATGGTCTTGGGTTCTGATCTCCTTGCAGTGTTGTCCCGGTTCCCTCAAGCTGTCTGGTTTCATTTTTTTGGTTCTCCGGCCTGTTTCCTGGATCCTCCTGCCACTCTGAACTCCAAGTCTGTTAGTCAATCAATTAAAGTTATCTTCCCAGCAACGCTAAGTTGTCTAACCAGAGGAGTTCAATTCTCAAATATCAAAAATATCAAAACACATCATTGATATTAACCTCCCACCATAACAAACAGAGGAGGGTTCTGCAGATGAGACTGGCTGCAGCGTGAGGGAGAAACATAGACGAAGTAAGACGGGTTTTCTTTGCCTTATTAAAATCCATTTAACTTTTTCAAATAAAACAATACCTTAGCTTTAAACATCTTTGAGTCATAATTTAACTTTGTGTATAATGAGATTAGGTAATCTAGTTGAATCCCAAAAATCATTGCGATTAAAAATGTCAATCTATGCCCAGCAACAATATTTAAACACATATACTGAATGAAACCCCCAGTATACTGGGGTAGTATACTGTACTACCCTTTAATCAACGGATGATGCAAAACTACATTTAAGATACCTGAGCAATAAAAGTGAGGTTATTAGTAAAGTAGGAAGGGTTTTAGGATATAGCGATGACTGCATAGTTCTGTAAGGCAGAGTTTATATCATCAATTATTAATGAAGTTATTAATTGTGACAGAAATACTGTTTTTATAAGAAAATAAAACTGAACAAATCAGCATGTGATTGGCTGATGGAGGTCTGGAACTCCAACCAATAGAGACTAGACATGTCTCACATCCTCCATCAGTCGTCTCTCTCAGGAAGTCCAGGTCTGCAGCTTGCAGAACATTTGGCTTCATCAGAAGCTTCACAACAAAGGCCTGAGTTTTGCAACCAAACATTTCTGACACGTGCAAAGAGAAAGTTCTTGTTTTGTAGATTGAGTCTTTCACTTCATCAGCAAAACGTTCACCAGTTTTTAACAAATCTGATGGATTTAAATGGGAAAACTAGGACAGTATTTTATGTGGCAAATTTAAAAGTTTCTATCTCAAACTTGTTTTTCGATTTAAATTTCATGTAAGAGGGATTTTTGGACATGTTTGGATGCAGACCTCATGGTACCGTCTTTAAAAGAAGGATCAGGTGATCTGAGCAGACTGCTGGTCGTAAACAGCAGCCGACTGAACTGAGAAATTGTTCAGATAGATTCTCCTTGTAGCAAGTTATGTTCTAAATTACTTTATCTGATTTTCTAACACCAAGGTTTATTTGGTGTTTTGACATTTGTCAGCAGGTAAAGTCAGAACAGTGATGCAGAAACTGGATCCAAAGTTCTCCAGAGTTATTCTGACTCGACACTAGATATGTCAACGGATGAACTTCTGAGCAGACACACATTTTCCAGCAAGACTCTGATTTCATTTATGACAAATAACTTCATCCAATCAGACACCACTCCTAAGAGCAAAAAGAGAAGTGATTTTTTTTTTATAAAACAAAAGCTTTTTAATTTACAGTCACTCTGCAGCTGCATGGAGCTGCTGCAGATTTACAATAAAATTATAGAAATACAAAGTGTAAATATATAAACTGGTAAATTACAAACAACAATAAAATGTAAGTCAGTTTATGTCCTGTGTAAGTAAAACCATTTCAACAACTGTTTTGTTGAATTGATTTAAAACCCCTTTGGTTTATTGTTTTTATAATTAAATCTGAGTTTAATTCATCACTCAGTTCCTGGGACAAACAAAGTGTTTTCTTCGGCAGTAAAATCTGTATAACTTGAGTATAAGAGGAGACATCAGGAAAATCTTTGCAGAGCATCAAATACAAAAATACAGAACTGAAACAAGATACTAATACACTATTACTTGTACTAAATAAAACTTCTTAAAGTATAAAAAGTCACTTTTGACAAGAAAATAAGTTTTTTTCCTTCATTACGTACACAAACATTAACTGACTGTTTTGTTTTAAACAGGGATCAGTGATCTTTGAGCAGAAAGATAAATCTAAAGACCTTTAAACTATAGAAAAAAAAATATTTGAGTTCAGCTACACTCAGACACATTTTGATTTGCAATAAAGACCAATAAATTCACTTTTGCAATTTGGCAAATGTTTTTAAGTAATGATACAAAAACAACAAAAAAACAGATGTATATAAATATTTTTTTGTAATGGTAAAAGTTAAAGATTTCTCCTGAACAGCAACACAAAGTTCAGGTAAAATGTGCTGACAAAAATAAAAGTTATTTCAGTTTAGGATTAATTTAATGAAGCAAAATTCATAGAAGTTTAGTAAAAAAATAAAAGCTTATATATTTTTATGTACAAGGTGTGTGTTCCTGAACTGTACTATGTTGTGTGTGTGTGTGTGTGTGTGTGTTTTAAATGGAATGGAATTCCTCCACAGGCTGATTTGACTCAGAGTGGAGTTCATACTTCTTCGTCAAAGTCAGACTCTTCCTCCATGTCAGGCCTCATGTTCCCCCCCAGCAGCAGAACTGGTCTGATCCTGGGCTATTAATGACGATGTTACATCTTTGTTTCCCTCCTGATCTCCTGATGGTGACCCTGAGGGTTCGGACCGATTATCCCCTAAGGAAAAAGAGTTGTTCGTTAAATTGAGGTGCGCTCAATCAATAACAAAATGTTGACTGAGATCTGTGTTTAAAATACTAAACCAAAAATAATTTTTTGGCAGATAAACTGTCTAAATTGGGCTTTACGGGTAATGTCTTTATATTTCTGTGCAAATGTTGACATTTTCTTGTAAAGTTCAATAATTCTGCATTATTTTGTCTTAAACTGTCTTAGTGCTGCCCTCTATAGGTTGAAAGGTGGCTACTGCAGCTGAATTTCCCTAATGGTTACAAACTTATGCCACAGCTCCTGTGTTTAAGTATAAAAGCCTCTCTCTCAGACAGAGCCTTAAACCTTTAGCAGACCTGCTCAGTCTCTGGTGAGTGAAAAAAACCTTCCACTGAGTGATCAGCTACTAATACTTGGAAAAAATATGATGGATGGAGGTGACTTTTAAATGTAACATCTTAATCTTACCTTTACAACCCTTGTTCCATTTTATTTTGTTCCAACAATTGCAACAACTGCAACAATTGAAGCACAACCAATAAAGGAAATATGCCACAGCCAGTCCAAGTGCCAAACCAAATCCAGCTATCTAAAACACAAGAAAAATAATAAATAAAATGAAAGGAGAGGAAAAAAATAACCAACATTTTTTTAAAGGGCTTCATATCAACATTGTAAAAAGCAGTGAAGATTCTAATTGTGTAAAATTTAGAAAACCCTAAATTATTCCTTACCTGAGATTTAACATACCACAGCTGGGTGTCGTCTATCTGCTGTTGAGTTGAGTTTTCTGGTTTACACCATTTCAGAGGTTTGGCTGTGTCAGTATTTTCATACTTTCCTGACCAGGAAGTCATTGCACAGGCAAAGTAACGCCCATCCATAAAGACAATTATCAGCCATGTTGTGGGCGGGACAAAGTAGTAGCAGAGATTTTTCCAAAAGGCTTCAAAAACTTTTGTACAACTCTCATTACACACACAGCAACAAGAAGAAGTACCATCCCAATAATCTGTACAGGATTTTGATGGGTCACAGTAGCATTTGACAGTAAACATGAACAGGAGGATTACAACTGGCGGAACAACAAAAAACGCTAAAGAGTAATACATGTTGAACCAAGAGTTGCACGGGCAGACAAACTCCAGCTCCAGTATTTCCTCCAAACCCACTTGAATCAGAACAAAAATAGAATTTGTGAACAGCAAGCTGTTTTTGGTGACTCCCAATGCTGTAGTCAGCCAGTTCTTCATCACTTCCATGTTTTATTCTGCACACACACAAAAATAATAATAAAATAAACAAAATGATATGTTAACATAATTGCTGCCAAAAGGGGGGCAGTCCTGACCAGAATTTCAACCATTCATGGCACTTCTGCAGAGATGGTTGAACCACAACCTACAGATGAGTTCAGAGTAAATTTTAATCACACCACAAGCCACAGACACACTCAGGTCTGTTTTTATATCCCAGTGGGGACTGTGGATTGACTTCCATTCATTTTCTGGTAATTGTATAACCTAACCCTGACCATTTAGACCATTTACCCTAAAACTAACACTTGTCCCTAAAACTAACCTAAACTCAATTCACACCTTGGTCCTAAACCAAACCACCCACCTGAAATTAGCACCCGTACCTGGTCCCCACGAGGCTGCGTTTTTCTGGAAAATGGTTCCCATGATGTGGCAAAAACATGCCCACACACACACACAGTCAAAACCTCAAGTGTAATCACTGAGTTAAAATAAAAACACCATTATGTATGCATTTTTCAATTTTCACTGAGATTTAACTCATGATATTTAATAACTTTACATTTTCTTACTCTTTGAACTTGTGATTCTTTCTAGTTTTGAAACATCACATGTAGGTTATGTTCTGGGTCCTACAAGGCATCCATCCATCCATTATCTGTACCCGTTTCTTCCTTTAAGAGTCACGGGGGTCACTGGTGCCCATATCCAGCCATCACAGTGCGAGGGGCGGGGTACACCCTGGACAGGTCGCAAGTCCATCACAGGGCCACATATAGAGACAAACAACTATTCACTCACACCTAGGGACAATTTAGAGTTATCAATTAACCTGACAGTCATGTTTTTGGTGTGTGGGAGGAAGCCGGAGTACCTGGAGAGAACCCACACATGCACGGAGAGAACATGCAAACTCTACCCAGAAAGGTCCCCGGGCCGGGATTTGATTCGGCAACCTTCTTGCTGAGAGGCAACAGCTCTACCAACTGAGCCACTGTTGCCGCCCTATATATAAAAAGTTTTATATATAAACAGTATATATATAAAAATATATACATATATATATATTTTTTTGCAATTCTGATTTTTTGTTTTTTGCTTTGATTAAATCTCTGACTGATCTTCTGCTGCCATCTGTTGAGCAGAGATGCAGTTTGTCTCTTATATTTCTTAAACAGTCTCAGTAAAGTTTTAATTCTGATGTGTTTTATTTAAATGCTCAAGTTTTCACAACATAAATCATCAAATTGTCAGATTACTTTCAGCTCAGAATTGATGTCATTTTTGTTCAATTTCATTTTTTAAATGACCTTTAATCATAATCCTCCACATTTTATAAAGCTTTTTCAATGTTTCCTTTGGACTTATTTTCAGTCCATTTTTTGTCTCTCTTGTGGGTTTTTTTTTGTCAAGTTACATAGTAAAATATTCAATCATAAAAACATAGAAAGGATTTTTAACTCCAAAGGTGATTACCACGTTGTATTTACACAAAACAAAATTCTTTCTTTGACCAAATTTCTGCTTTTTGCAGCAGCAGTTTGCAAAGATACACAATTTAATTTGGTATTTTTTAATTGAACCGACAACGCTACATCGGACTGGCATTTCTATTTATTGCCATCAGTAAAATGTTTACTACGATATCATATTAACAGTCAACAAATTTTTATTTTATGAAATTCACATTTACTTGGTGCTCGTTATCCAAGTCCAAAAATAGTGGGTAGACAACAAAACAGCTATACACCTGTAGTTGAAAATGTTTTTACATTTATTTTTTTTTAGGTTTACTATGTCCACAAGCATCTTATCTATATGTTTTCATTTGTGGTGGCACACCAAGGTGAGAAATCTTCAGAATAAAAAAACATAAGAGCAGATAGGTAGCTCACACTGAGCTTTTGACAAGAGAGTACTTTGAACATTGACCTAGTTCTGAAGTCTGGGTTCTAGCTCTTCTTGGAAATCTTGTACTTTTAACTCGTACTGTATCTGGCTGACTTGACCTGGATGTGGAGCACTTGTGCTGCAGACTAATGTAACATGAGCTCGTCTAAGCAGCTTTGACACAGAACCGATACTTTCATTTGTTTTTACTCGTTACGTAACATCTCTGTTCTGACCTTAAAGCTTCCGAGCGCTCGTTCACCACTCCTGTTATTGTAAGATTGGTTGGAGTTTAGGGTTGTGGTTCAGGGAAGCATTTCCTCTGCAGTGATGGTTCAGTCATTCAGTCTAAACACACACACACACACACACACACACACACTTAATGCATTCTTTTGTCTCAAGAAACGAAGCAGCTGTCAGACACTACGTCAGCTCCAGAGGTATTTTGTCCATGTGTACGTGTTCCTGTGAGTGTAACTGCCTGCCGTGCTCGTGACAAATCGTCTGTAATTGGTTTTGGCATAAAAAGTAAGTTTAGACAGAAAACTTGGTAATTTTCTCTTTGTCACAGAACTTGTCAACAAGCATGTGAATGCTGTTTTTTTTGTAACACAATATTTCCTGTTGAACCCTGTTCTTAAGGATCCACAGGCTGCAACATTTTTAAAAAGAAAGCACTACTTTGGTGAAAAGAACTTGCACAATAAGACTTGGCAGCGAGCACAGCGCTTGTAGCTGGACTACATATTTCTGATGCATTTGGCGAAGAATGAATGTGAAGAATGTGATCACTTAAACAGATGAAGTGATGGTTGAGTGAATGGAAGTATTCAGACTCTAAATATGCCAGCATGCAGTCGAGCTCAGAACATTTGATCCAGATCACCATACATAGTTACAAAAGCACATGAATAATTGTCAACCCTATTACTCACTGTACAATACACAGTGAGTAGCTGCAGCGTTTTTTCCAAGTAAATCACTCATTTGGTACACCTACTGAGAAGAAAATAAGCACACTCATCTAGCTACCAATACACTTATTGAATATATTTTAAATACCAATCCTTTTTGTTACATTCCAGTTCTACTCAGATTGTTCAGTGACCTTAAAAGCAACAAAAACAATCAGATTTGGTTGTGTTTGATCTTAAACTGTTTTTTGTTCTTGTTGATTATCAGAACATTTTATGTCAAAGAGAAATAATTTCTCCCAATTTCCACAAGGGTTGGTGCTTTGTCCTTTTCTCTTTAACATTAACATGCTTCTGTATTGATTATATTCTTTGGCAAATACCTCAGAAAACAGAGGTTATTCTGAGACACAAAATTTGTTATTTGTCATTTTCTGTAAAACACAATGAGCAGGTCAGAAACGTTTCCATTGTTTTGATCTTTAGTCTCATTAATGACCATCACAATACAAATCAGGACTGTTTTATGCCCCCAAAATATACTTAACACAAACAGTAAGTAAATTTGTGTTTCTTTGTTGTAACAATGCCTCTTGACAATAAATCTTATATCGGGCACCTGACTGCACTCGAACCCAAATACTCAGCTCTACTGCTCATCCCACAAATGCATGTTCCTTACAAATGTGGCACCATTTAAAAGTAACATTAACAGACTTTCCTGTTGTGTAAAATGTAAAATTTAGCATAAGAGTGTAAAATTTATTACTAAGAAGTGTTACAACAAAGAAATAATCAACTAAACCCAAATTTTCTTACTTTTTGTGATATATTTACATTAAAATGTTTATCTTATTTCAAATAGACTCCAATTTGCTTGTGCAATGACACTGAGCCAAATAAGCTGTTTAACTCTCATTTTACAAGGGTACCAAACTTATGTTATTAGCTTCCAGTTCAGATTAAAACCACTGTTATAATCCTCTCAGTAGTCTACAAGGCCCCTAATGCTTTGTCTCCCCAGAACATCTCTCACTTGTTCACTGTCTAAAACCCAATCAAGTCTCGCGGGTTCATCAGTTGCAGTCCTTTTAGCTGCTCCCAGAATTAGATCTACGTCTGCAGAGAGAATTGAGTTACTGTGGTCCTACTCTCTAAACAATCAGTCCCAGTTGTGTCTACATTCAAAAAACAACTCAGCGCTTTTCTTTTCACAGAGGCCCACCATTGATAACTGTGTATATATTTGTTTTTTTTCTCGTATTTCATTTATTTTGCAAAGTTTCTTACATGTGTCGCTATTACTGTAAAGCAATACCAGATGAAAGCAGACAGATGCATCATCACTCATTATACTGATTTTATTTTATTTATGGATATATTTATAAAGTACAATGGAGTATTACTGTCAAAGAGATTACGAGAATAAAGTCATAATATTATCAGAATAAAGTCAAAATTTAACAAGAATAACACCTTTGAGAGAAATACAGTCATTGAAAAGTCCTGATACTGAAAATAATTTGATGCTGATGCATTAAAAGATTAAATATGTCCTTATTTGTAAAACCGATACCAATGTATAACATCACAAGATGCTCAACATTCCTTATTTTAGCGCAGTGCTAAAACTGATTATTCATTTAGACCAGGGCTATTCAACTAAATTGCTTCGGCCTTGCGGGTTGGACAGGTGTCACCCACCAGTTGAATAGCGCTGATTTAGACTTTTTTCTTGAAATATTATGACTTTATTCTTGTCCGACATTTGTTTTTTTGTTTTATTTGTTGTAATATCCTGACTTTTCTCTTGTAATAAAAAAATTATTGTAGTCTGGGCCTAATGCTTTTTCATAATAAAAACTAGTGACCATGTATGTATATACTATATGTGTATAAATTCACTTCCTGTACCAATAAACAATCAACCTTGTAGGTTTGTCTTCACAGTGTTAAGTAGATTCTTCAGTACGTACCACTAAATTTGTTTATCTTTGTTTGGAAATGATGAGAACTTGTTAAAGCCATTTTCCAAAAAAGCACCTGCTAAACAAATGTGATCCATTCCAATGAACAATCTCATAGCTCACTGCATATAATCGCACAAGGTGATAAATACACACACATAAAAGAAGTTATTCATGCTGCAATGTCCTGCCGTTAATGTGGTTTATGTTGAACTGCTTCCGGCTGATTTACCCTGCCTGATTATTTACCCAGACATGACTGATTAAAACTTTGGCAATGCTTTGGCTATTCTGATACCATGAAATAATGTCACATTGTCATTGTGTTCACCCCTAAAAGTTGGTAAAATCTCTCAGCGGACACTCCCAGTCTCTATCCGGCTCTGTACCCCCCTCTTATCGTGTCCCTCCTCCCTTTTTGTTGACCTTTCTCAGCTTTATACGCTCCCCGCTGAGCCTCGTTGTTTGTGCCAACACTGTCCTCCCTGTGAGTTTCTATCTGCCTCTTCTCAGCCACCATCTGTTTCTCTCTCTGTCTCGCTGTCTGACTGCACTACTTCTACTATCCTCTCAGTTTTCTCCATCTGGCTTCCTTTTTACATCACTTCGGATTGCCTCTCCTCCGCATTTTATTACCTTCCATTAAGCATTTTTGTTGTTTTTTTTTTCACAGTGTTGCTGTTCTCTCAGTGTCGTACACTGCTGCTGCTCATCCCTCCATCTCTTGTCTGTTTAATGCTGTTTGATAGATTTCCTTTTGCCGGTTAGTGTTTGCTAATCCATTGCCTCGGTTCTCATCTGTTTTCTCCTCTTCAGACTCCTCTTTCCAAACAACCATTGCAAACATCTTTAGTTCACTTGTGTTTTCTGTGAGCAGGCAGTTTGATTCATGTACAGGATTTAGTTCAAAGCCCACCACAGAATCCTATTGATTTTTTTTCACGTCTGACACCAGATATTCATTTCCTTTGTTTCTCCCTCAGCCCCACTTTTCCATTACTATATTTTATGTTCGCAGTAGCTCTCAGTCCCTGGTAGAATTGAGTCATCGTACACATTATGAAAGTGTGCGTGGAAATGCATCTTCTGTCATTATTAATGTGGTCTTCAAACCACCTAAGCTGCAGTGAAACAATAGACAGCTGCACACACATTTACTCCCACACCTCCAGCTCTTTTTTCTCTTCTTGTTACGCTTATAAGAAGTGGGTCAGTGGGATGTTTGGCATCCCGCACTCATCCCTTAAACATTCATAGACACACACACACACACACACACACACACACACAGGCTTCAGCTAACTAACAGCAGGGTATATATGCTTTGTTACCGCAGTAACATCCCCATCATTCCAATACAATCTGACTAATTAGTCCCAAAGAGCGTTTACGTATTGCTGACAATCTCCAGGTCTGTCTCTTATGATTGTTTGTGGGCGGTTCAAGTCAGCTTGTTGCACTTTAGATGTTTTAAACTGGAGATGGAGTTTTATAAAAACATCTTCTGGGCATAATGATGACCTGGTATTTGTTTTACAGGTTTTAAAACATTAAAAACGTTTAATGAAAGGTAAAATGATTGACTTATTAAACATGCTGACCATTTTCCTTTAATGGGTTTATCTCCTAGACCCGTTGCCTCCGCGACCCGACTACAGATCAGCAGTAGAAGATGGGGAAATAATCCTTTCTGTTTTCATTCAACAGGGAGTGCCGAGACCCTCGGTCTACATACTGCAGTCTGGAATAGTGTGGAGCTCTCTCCATGGCCTGTGCCACCTGACAAACCAGGGTGTCTGGAGCATTTTACTTGAATGAGGTGAGGATGTCTTTGACCCTCCTGAAACACAACTTTACCATGCGGATAATTTATTTAAAAACAGGTAATCTGGCTTTATAGCTATATAGCTCCTGACTGTATGTCTTGTTTTTCTGGTTGAGGTTGAGACTGATAATCTAGAACAAACTGGTGTCACATTGGTATTCCAAGCTAAAAGCTGTAAGTTTGACTGTCATGTTTAATCTGATGTTATTACTTCTGGCATTGAGGACTTTCCAGCCTTGTGTTCTCCACAGCTAAGATCCTTGTTTTACTGATAAACCCATCAATCCACCAGCTGCATGGATGAATAATAAGTAGAGTATTCTTTTTTTTAACAGAGCGAAGTGGCATCTCATGAGCTCCCTTTCTAACACTTTGAACTCGGCGTATCTTGAACGTATCACGCTCCTCTAACCTTCATTATCTGTCACACAGTTTAATGACTTGACCAAAACAGTATGATAAACCAGCTATTTATTCACCCACTCTGAAGCGATAAAGCCATTACACAGAAAGAAGAAGGCCCCACAGTTGCTCAAATGAAGCCACTGAGCCTTAGCTAATGGAGATAAATAAATGTGTTTACTGCAATTGAGAAGATGCTTTTTTAAATGAGGGGAACTTAACCTGGCTAGTGCATTTGTTTGTCAGGTTGTAAATGAGCTTTTTGTTGCAGCAGCAACACATTTTCACACTTTAACACTAATGTGTATGTGTTGAAATGACCAACTTTCTATGTTTGTTTGGGTCTTATGTTCTCTGACATTCTTAAAGTTATTTAAATTCCAAAAACTACCCCTGGTTGAGTTTTCTTCAAAACTACCGGTACTTAAAAAATAGATTCATATTTTTTCTTAAAAGTATCGATCTCAAGAAAATAAATTCTTACTCAGTGTCCAAAGCGAAGTCATACTGCAGAGGTCAGACACAGCAGAGTAGCTTTGGAGCTGCTGGCGATTATCTAACAGGAAGTTTAGCCAAGCACATAGACAAGGTCAAGGATATAAACTCAGGTCTTCTGCTTGAAGAATAGTCTCCTTTGTAACTGTTAGCATGTGTTAAAAAATATAATAAACAGGCATTCAAGTAAAGGGTTTAATTTTTTAAGTAGAGTTTTTTTCAATCCGATTTTATTTGTTGATGTTATAAGAGAGAAGCTAGATTCTTGTTTTGAAGAAAAGCTACCTCATTAATACCAATGACAATTTCTAAAAGCAAATCTTTGTTGACTGGTGTGACGTTTGCATGTTCTCCTTGTGCAAGTGCAGGACTGTACGTTGACTTTTTTAGCTTATGGCACTGGTGCTACAGAAATTGCTAGTTTTCTAAAAACCAAAAGTATTTATTTATTTACCGTTATTTAACCAGGCAAGTCCCATTGAGATCTCAGATCTCTTTTTCAAGGGAGGCCTGGGC
>JARVJO010000155.1:11906451-11931420 GCA_031762555.1 Cynodonichthys magdalenae
TCATATCCAGTCTACCACACACAGGCATAATATATATATATATATATATATATATATATATATATATATATAAATAAATTTATTATTATTATTATTATTTGTATTATTATTATTATTATTATTATTATAAAGCATGTACAATCAGTTGTCTTTAGGCCCAGGCCTCCCTTGAAATAGAGATCTGAGATCTCAACGGGATTTGCCTGGTAAAATAATGGTAAAATAAAATTTAAAAAAATTATAATCATTATTATTATTGTTGTTGTTGTTATTATTTTTCTTGTTGTTGTGCTACAGTTTAGTTTAAATAATCATTGCTTTTGTCATGTTTGCCTAAAACGTCAGACAATAAAAGCAGAATATTAAAAATCTAACATTTAATTTATTGGCTTCCTTATTGAACACACGGTTTTAATCAAGTTTGTCTATAATACCATACAAACCATACCATACCATGCCAGCCTTATTTATAGAGCCCTTTAAACACCCACATGACCAAAGTTCTGTACACATAATAAACATAAGTTTACTCATACAGTCAGTAAAATAAATAACATTTTAAAAAATCAACACTACAAAGTGTGTGTAATATATATATATATATATATATATATATATATATAAATAATATAATATGAAAATTTGCCTAAATGCTCAAAAACCTCCTAATATCCACATTTTATCTAGAGCTGGATCATTTTAAATTGTAGTGAAGCAATAATAATTTTACTATAATTTTATGAGAGATTTCTACTTTGATTCATAATCACTTTAAAATGAATATGTGTGTTTTGTGGTAGTAATTGTGCAATTGTTAATAAGTTATTATCTATATTATAATAAAATAAAAAAATAAAAACATTCTTAATTCATTTGACTAAATAATTATCTAGCATGACTGAGGTTATTATTATTGTTCTATATTTTCAGGTTTTAAAATGATTGAGAGGCACGAATGGCAGTTAAAATACATACAGTGTTACTACGATTTTAATTATACAGTATGACTTAATTTATTGTGTAAATGCTGAGTCAGCGTTCTCAGTTTTGGTCTGTTTCAAGTTTCTCCTTTATAGCTTTAAATTCAAACTATTTCAGCGTATTTTAAGCTGTTTCAGCCATTCAAGTATCAAAACATTCAGGTCTTTCAGGACTTTGGTTCTTATACATTTTATACTTTTTGAATTATTTAACTTTGTTTACATATTTTTCTCTTATAAATACATTGAGATACCTTGAAGTCCTTAAAAGCTTTATGCTCTTCAAAATGGTCAGTATATTTTGCTTTTTTTATTTTCACAGTGCAGATTTTTTTGCTGATAGTTGAATTAGGTCACTGTGTCCACATACAGATACACATAATTCAGGAAAGTACTTACATTTAATACATATTAACAACTGTCTGAAACGGTTCTTATTTGGTCTTAACAATATTAATGTGATGTTTGATGGAGTAGAAACATGATTGTTTGCGCTGATGATCTTGCCTCCTGAGAATACGAGAACAGTTCTGGTTACTCACTAACATACTATCATATGTTCACAGTTTTTTTTTGTTTTTTTCACTGGTTGCGAGCGTCCAGGAAAGCACACGTTTGCAAGATTGAGTAAATTTGATCTGTGTGTTTGTGAGTGTGTGTAAAACAGTCCAAAGCACATGGAGGGCACGCAGCTTGTGTTACAGGTTATTTGAGACCCACACATTAACGCGCACACACACTCACACTCACACACGCTGCAAGCTCAGCAGCATGCAGGTGACTTTGCTTTTCAGTGAATCCGTGTTGGAGTGTCAGTTTCAGTGAAGCAATACTTTCTCTTTTTCACCGTGGCTCAGGTGAAACTGCCTCTCCCTTTACCTCCTATGAATTATAAGCCTTTCCTCACTTTTATACTTCAGTTTTCTATTCTTTTACCTTGTCTGTTTAACAATTTCCTCATTTACATTTCCTGTTGTGTTTGCTGATTGTTTATTGGTGTTGATCTGCTTCTTTCTCTTTAAAACATACACTTCCTTATCAATGCTAGAAAAAAAGATTTAGAGTATTCGCTCAGAGTAAGCATTATTAATTGCAATAACTGTGCAGGTGCCAGAGAGATGTAAGGTTTGATAAACAATTAGATGGGAGATTAATAATTAGGAGTGGAGTTATTGTAGGAGAAGTGGGCAGGCTAAGGCAGGAGGCTGGATGAAGAGAAAATCAAGGAGAGGCAAAGAAAAGTGCCTTAAAAGCTCACGCATCAACTGAGTCATGCCTCCTTGATTGAACAGAAAGTGTGTACAAGGGTGTGTATGCTCGCTGGTATAAAACAAAGTCTGTGTGAGTACGTGTTTGTATTTGTACACATGTATCCACTTTCATTTCCATGGAAGTGAATTTACATGTGTGTTTTTACTCCTGTCTGTCTCTGTGGCTGTTCTGTAGAAGCATTGCAGCACCTCTTAAATCACACAAAACCTGCTTTGGATGCAAGATGTCACCAGACCTATATAACACACACACACACACACACGCCCAGCATCCAGTTGGTACCACCCTGCAGGATTCAGCTAATCAGACCAACGAGTTGCTGGGAGGTTCACTGTGCAGACAGATCTGACAGGTTTTATGGACAAAGCAAACTAAAATTTCAACAGGAGATTCATTTTGAAACTGCTTTTCCTCTAAAAAAACTGTTACCATAATAGTTTATAATTAAATATTCAAAAATCTCTACTGTACGTTTTACATTTTGTTCTAGTTCAGTTTTTTCCTTTTTTTTCTTTGTGCTAATTTCAGCTTCCTTCTGCTTCTATTTTACTGATTTAATTTTTTTTGTTGCTTATTTTAACTGTCATTCTGACTTTTCCTGCTGTTCTTCTGTAATTTAAACTTTTTTGTGGTTCTTTTGTCTGCGTTCTGATAATTTCTGCTGTTTTCTGTGTGTTTTGGCTACTTTTTTTAGTTAATTTTAGCTAAATTCACCTTTTTATTATAATGTTAGCTTACTGCTTAAATCGGCAAATAGGTGCTCTTTCTGTTTCTTTGTGCAAATTTTAGCTATTTTAGATACTTTTAAAGCTATTTTAGGCTTTTTAAAGCTATTTCAAAACAAATTGTAAGTTATTATTTTCTTTTTTGCTGATTTGATAAATTTCACTCTCATTTCCTCGTCTGTTAATTTAAACTATTTTCATCTACTCTTCAGATTTTTTAAACTTTTTTTTGCTGTTTAAATTTAACTCATTAACAGTTTTGCTATTAAACATTTTCTGCTTAGTTTCAGCAGCTTTCAACAAAAATCTTTCAGTTTGCCGTAGTTTCCTAAATGCAGAAAAATTAGCACAAAAATTGGTTTTTTGGACCTAACTCTTTTTTTTTTCTTGTGTATATGTTTAATGTTTGAATTTATTTTGGGGAAAAAAGAGGGAGATATAATTAAAGTTTTTGTTCTTTCTGCTTCCTTTTATTCCATGTATGATTTGTGTTTTTTATTGTATAGAGATTTTTTCTCTTTGGATTTTAATAAATAAACAAATTTTCAAGTGTAACTTGGCTTTCAAATAAAGAGAAAACTACAATTCTTAGCCATTTATTTAGCCAATTTATAGTTGTTTCTTTAGTAATGTGTTCTTATAATTTCTATTAAGACTTTGTTTAGGGTTTTTCTTTCTTCTTTGAAAGTGTGTGCCATTAAAAAGTGATGCGACTCACACATTGCAGATTTTTGCCCTTTATATAAACACGATATAGAATAAATGCAGTACAACTGTCTCTAAATGTCTTCTTGCTGAACTAATTCACCGTACGTGTGAATGTTATGTTCTTTAATGCGTCAGCTGGTGACTGTGTGAAGTTGCTTTGTGTTTTAAGAAAAGAGCGTGCATCAGCATAACAAAGTACGACCAGGTGTCACCGTTTGAGAACGCCAGAGGAATGTGCCTGGTTATGTGTGCGAGAGTGTGTATTTATGGGAGTGTGTCATTGAAATCTCTGTACATTATTTATGAGATTCACACCAAGCTGTCCATCTTCAGCAGTGGGAGGTCATAGTTACCAGATGGCACGCACACACATGCGCTCATATTCACATAGTTCACTTACACCACAACTCGTACTTTGACTATTATTGACCTACCAAGCAGAATTGGAATTTTCTTTCCTTGCTAATATATATTAGCGTTCAAAAGTTTTACCCTTTGCAAACCTTAGTTTTTTAAATATTTTGCTTCCAAAAATACAAATTTTCTTGTAACATTTCAAAGTAAATCTTTTAAAGAGGACATATGCAAAATTCATTTAATTAGCTGCTGAAAACGTTTTGTTGTGCACTTGGGTGAAGTGTCTTGTTTGCATTTAAAGAGACAGCTTCAAAATGAGTTGATCTGAGACACACTTCAGAAAAGGGGTGAAAGAGGGGCTTGTGGAGTTACAATAAGGAGGAATTCAAACCAAAGCCTTGCAGTTCCACTTTATACAGACCCCAACTGAATGATTTAAATGTGGAAAAAAATATTTTAAAAGCATATGTCTCCTTTAAAGAAAAAAAAAAGGCATCTGAGAAAAACAAACAAATAGCTTCATTGTCTTCCAGTTGATGATATAATGTATGTCAGGATTTTATTTGACAGTTTTACTTTAGGAGTCACCTTGTTGGTACTAAAATTCTATTTTATGTCAAACTCATATGCATATTTTAAAAATGTTACCAAAGAAATGGGAGCATTTGGTGGCTCCGAATGAAAAAGATGCTAAAGCTTTAGTTTAAAATAGGTTGTGTAGCGACACAACACTAGTTGAAAACTTGAGTTCAGGAGGCTTTTACACTTGTATGATTAATAAATCAGATTAAAGTGGCTTAATAAAAGAAGAAAAACATCCATCTGAATTTGTTCAAGTAATGGTTCGAAAATGAGTGAAACAGCATCCAAAGTTTAAAACAAAACCTGAAAAAGCCTAAAGAAATATTGATGCAGACTACTTTAAAACACATAATAAAAAGTCTCTTATTGGGAGTAATAAATAAATAAATAAGTGATAACCCAAGTATTTAACACTAGAATTTATTTTGATATGAAGTGGTTTTCAGTAGAATACCAATACTAAAGGGACATTTTTGCATTCTATAAAAAACCTTCACTCCGTGAGGTTCTTTTCTTCTCGCTGTTGTTGAGATTCCTCCTAAAATGTTTGATGTTGTGCATCTGCTTAGGTTTCTACAGCATATATACGTGTGTTAAACTGCAGCTAATGTGACCTGTTTATCCTAGCGCATTGTATGGACGAGTTATTCAGCCACAGTCTATTCAGTACTTCAGAACATTAACAAAGAGCAGATTGACACCAAACAAGGATATGAATGAATCATCATGTTGCTTTTAATGCTATGATAAGAAAAACATCAAAATATGAGTATTTAAATATTTGCAATATCTCCACCTTCTACCTCAATTGAACAACTAATTAAGACTTTGTGACTTTATATTTTTATTTGGGCCAAAACTATTACAAGTGACCCTGGTATTTTTTATTTTGTGAGCTTTTATTGACTTCGCTGATGAACTAATGTGTTAGAGGACATTTTTAGTGTTGATTTGTCGGTTTTAATGAAAATAAGCTTGACACAAACGACAGTATGATGGGTTTGCTTTTCCATTGCCTGTCATTCATCCATTCCTTTTTTTTTTTTATTTTATACTTATTAATTTTGAACAAACCTTGGAGGCAGTACAACATTCATGGAAAGCTGATATTTGTACACAAAAATAAATAGAATATGTTCATAATTAGGGTTGCAACAATACATGTATCTGTATCAAACCGTTCAATACAGTGTTTTAGGTTCAATACACTCTTGTATCGAACAATACAGATTTTTAAAATTTATTGTATCAACTTGTCTTCTGAAGATGTTCTGTGTTTAAAGATCAGTGGATCTGTGTTCGACTGCTTCACCTAGGCTGCATTGTCGAGCGCAGATCCACTGAGAAACTTGCCGTTTCAGCAACATTTCATTCAACAACTGTACTTTTGAGGTTAAACAAATTTTCAAAATTAATTCCAATAAATTACAAGTTAAGAAGGGAATGGAAATTGCTCTTTTTTGTATTGAAAAAAAATATTGAACCGTGATACTAAAGTATTGAACCGAATCGTGAATTTTCTGTATCGTTGCACCTTTAATAAACTGAGTCCACTTACACCAGAAATCAACAAACTTGTCCTTTTGCAATCTCAAAGACATTGTGAATCTCTCAATTACATATTTTGGGTACACAGTATTGTACCAATCATCGATCCCTGGCAAATCTGCCTGAAGCCATTTCTTTATCAGAGTTTTCTTGTCTGATAAAAGAAGGATTCTAATTAGATATGTCAGCTGTTGTAGTAAAGTTTGTGATTTCCAGGCCTAAATGGTTATGTGAGAATGCAAAAGGTAGATTTATCTGAAAAAACATTTTGTAATCATCTATGAATCTCTTGCCAAAAAGCCATGTACTTTTCAACAGTTTGTGTTTCTCTCCTCCACAGGTTTGTGCTGTGTGCAGGAAGGTTTTTCTTCGGAGGGAAATGATTCCGCATGAAGTACAGCGCACTCGGCCCCCCATCATCCTCTGCAACAGCAGCAGGTGTGACGACGTGACTCTCTCTCCCACCACACTGGGCTCACCTCTCAACCGCTAAAACATTGCTGAACAGACAAATCGGCTCTACTTCCTCCGCTTTAACTACCCCTCCATATCTTCATCTTTAAACCCTGATTTTTTTTTTAAAAAGAAAATTAAAATACAGACAATCAGCTGTTTTGGATTAAGAAGGAAGAAGACATATGTAAAACAAAGCACTAAAGTTGATGGCGAAAGGAAAGTGAAAAAGTCGGAGTTAAAAGATAAAAGAAAAGGTTTTGGACGAAACTTAAAGGAAGTGCAGTTAACGAGAGGGGAGATCAGCATGAAGTCGAACCAGGAGCGCAGTAATGAATGTCTGCCCCCCAAAAAGAGGGGCACGTCCACCACGTTACAGTGTGAAAGTCGCTCTCCTACAATATCAGCTGTGGGTGACAGCCAGCGTGTGGACAACATGACCTGTCCTGGGGTGGCCGGTGGGAAAGAGAGCAGTACTGGTCCACACCTTAGCTCCAGTCAGTGTGACGGATCCCACTATAAATCCCCCTCCTCTTTACCGGACTCTTCCTCACTGAAGTTAGTGTCAGCACTTCCTACAGTGTACACACCCCCCCTATCACAGTCCACAGTGGGAGGAACTGTCCATTACACGCAGCTGCCGCCCAATATGCAGTTTATAACTTCAACTTATACGCCTCCATACGCAGGTTATATTTCCCCTCAGCTACTACCACCTCCTCCTCCACCTCCTCCGCTCTCCTCAGCCACACACAGACCCTCGTATGCAGAGTCGGCGTCCGTTCCCCCACAGGTCTCCAAACGCCATCAGCAGCGAGTTAACACGAGTCGCACCTCCATGCCTCCTCCATCCACAGACCCCGTCCCTCACCACATTCAGATGTCAACGTCACTGCGGACCATGCCGTCGCCGCACCACCAAGGTGCTCACCTTCCGTCCCAGTCCGTGCATCCCCACTACACTTTGGGAGCTGGTTCGTCCCAGCTCGTGGTGAAATACTCGGATGGACTCATTAGGAAAGAGGAAGTCGGCTCTAGACACAGAGAACTGCTGAACGGGGAGCTGGAGAGAGTTCGACGGATTGGACCGTCATCAGAGTCCAGTCTCTCAAAGTCAGGGAGTAAATCAAGGGAGGCCACGTCCTCTTTGTCTTCTTATGAGGCCCGCCAGCTCGTTCTGCCATCCGACTACTCTGCCCCTAATCACTTAGGCCTGAGAACCTCTGTCATGTTGATGCCTAATAGCCATGGAGACCACCACTTGGTGCCACCCAGAGCCAGCCCTGAAAAGCTGACAGCTTCCACCCCCACACACCTGGAAAAAGGTGGCATAGGTATGGGCAAGCCTGTCAGTCGCACAGCCTCCTCATCCAACACCACCTGTTCTTTCACGTTTCCACCCCCGCAAAGTGCAGACAGTCTGAAAGCAGGTGTCAGCACAATGTCACCCCAGACTGTGATCCAGACCACCCACAATGCTACAGAGCCACTGTCAATGGGACTCCCCTCTACGACTATCTACCCACAGCCTCCTATTATTGGTTACATAGCAGGGGCCGGAGGGAGCAGCTACCACACCAGCCTACAGCAACACTTACTCATTCCAGGCACCCAACCAGTCATCATCCCTGTCAGTGGAGGTGGAGTCCCCACACTGGAACCAGTAACCTCCCACATGACATCATCTACCCAAGTCTCACCATTTCCTGCTACACTCCCACACACCTACATCGCCGCTGCCCATAAAGGAGAAACTCTGGAAACCCAAAGCGGTTCTATCCACGGAGCGGTGTTACAAGCCCAGCTTCATCTCCCCATCATTCCCACCTCGCCTGGGCTGGTCGCAGCCTCCACTCCTCCCGTCCCTTCTACTCCTTCTCTCCCGCCGTATTTCGTCAAGGGCTCCATCATCCAGCTGGCCGACGGGGAGCTGAAACGCGTGGAGGACCTGAAGACGGACGACTTCATCCAGAGCGCAGAGATCAGCAGCGACCTGAAAATCGATTCGTCCACGGTGGTGCGGATCGAAGGGAGCCTCGCCTCGCCTAACTCTGCTGTCGTTCAGTTTGCCGTTGGGGAGCATCGCACGCAGGTGAGCAAGAAGCTGAAAACTTGAAGTGATGCTTCACCTCTTTTGAAGTGAAGCTCTGTGGAGCGGTAATGAACAACTGCTTTAGGTCTTTCATTGACCTCAGCTCGGAAAATAGTTTGATTTATGATCTGATTGATGAACTGTTTAGCTCACACCATGTTGGATTGATGCCATAAATAAAACAACTCCAGTCTTAAAAATTTATAGCAATGCATCCAAATTGTATTTTATAAACATTAACATCTTTGTCAGTTTCACATTTCACTGTTTTTCTGATCAAAATAACACAAAGTTTCCCTCTGGAACAGCACCAGGCTGCGCAGGATGTGCCACAGCTAGCTGCTGCTGTGGCTGTTTAGAAAATAGTGTTCATATTTTGAGATTAGAGTTGTGCGCACTTATTTACACTTTTGTTTCGTTAAGACAGTTGATCAATTTAATCTGTCCGTGCATCGACTTGTCTGCCAACGCTGCACATTTCTAACCATCTTTTCTTCCCCGGGCTACTCTTTAAAACAAAAAACGACCATCTTTCAAAGCTGTCTCGAATGTTCAACTTTTTCCTTTCCTAAGGAGAGGTGGTAGCCACTTTCATTCCAGATACAGTAAAAATTATAAATAAGAGGAAAACTATCGGCTGACATTACTTTGAGCAGGTTCTGGAAACATCCTAAACTGGTATCATTTTTGAAATCATTCTCTTTGGCGCTCACTTCCTCACTTATCCTTTTGTTCAGCCCACCCTCACTGAGCAAACTTGCCAATTCATCTTCATCTTTGCAACTTTCTTCTCTTCCCTCATTCTCTCTGCGCTGCTTCGCAGATTTCTTTGCTTCAGTTGCTTCTCATGTTTATTCTCTTTCTTCATCGTTCTGATCTTTTCTCAAAGCTGCCTCCTCTGCTGCTATTTCTTTTTATTTAATTATTTTCTTTATCAAATAATACTTCAATCCCCACCTAGTGTTTGATATTTAAAATTAAAGTTAAAACAATATGTGAAACATTTCCACTAGATAAAAATCTTTAGCTTTTTTTATGTTTATAGCTGTATTTCTTTACTTAAATCTAGTATGAATTAAAATTAAAACTTAACAGTCTTTTTTATAAATAGTTTATTGTAGTTTACAGTGTTCTGATCCTAAACTGTTGCTGCTAAAACACAACTTAAAATTTTTAAAAACTAAATTATTTGACACTGCAGGAACATTATTTTGAAAAGACATATTTTTATCATATTGACAAACCACCTCATTACATGACATGCACCATAAACCACAATGCCAGCTCAATTCTTTGAAGATTAAATCCTTTTAACTCAAAACGTTTATCTAAACTTACCACTTTCTGTTATGAATGATGGCAGGAATAAACCCAGGGCGCAGGCAGGTTGAAGGAGGAAAAATAAAGGTCTTTAATATAAACAAAAATGCTGACAGGCAGCTCAAAAACACTCACTTTACTTGGTACAAGGCTTGGCATGAACACATCAAACAGGCTGTGGGGAAACAGCACAATGACCCAACAAACACTGAAGACAGGACACAGGATATAAAGGCAAACAAATTAGTAGAAACAGGAAACACCTGGGGGAGAAACATGAGGATCAGGTGTGAGTGGGCGGGGCTGGAGCAATGACAGGCAGGAGGAAGAAACAGAGAGAGCCATGACAGAAAACTAGAATAAACCATAAGCACAGACACAGATCATAACACTTTCAAGTATTTTTAGTTTTTAAGCAGCTCCTTTTAAAGGAGATTTATGGCAGTAATTGAGTTTTAAGACTTAAAGTTGAATTTTGACAAAAAACATTCTAAAATAAGTGGTTTAATGTTGTTTCATTAATGCTACATTTAGTTAAATGGCACTTTTGTCCAGACACTGAAATGGTGTAAAAATTGTTCATCCTTTAACCTGAATGACTATTGGTCAGGTAAACCATGTAGCCTTTGACTGCATCAGTTTGGAACTGGTTCATTGTTCCTTGTGTCAGGAAGAAATAAATTCAGTAAAAGACAGCTGTGCTAAAAACAACCAAACCCTCACTGGCTGCTGGATCTTTTCTATTCTTCTGTGATTGGTTGTAAATTAAAAATATGTATTGTATGACAGTATTCAGTCGATGGATTTAGTCTCTGCTTTGTGTATTTGTAATTCTAGTGAATGAGATGAAGGGTTTAGTTGTATTTGTCTTATGGAAGATATGAGAAAAAGAAAGACTATGACTAATATTGAAAGCCTACTGCCAGGTCAGTCATTCTAATTCATTCCCTTTTAAACTCATTTCTTAAAGTGCACCTTTAAAGCAGATTTGCACAGCAAGCAGCAAAAGTGTTTATTTTTGTGTATTTTTTCTGATTCTCTGTCCTCCAGGTGAGTGTGGAAGTCTTGCTGGAGTACCCCTTCTTCGTCTTTGGCCAAGGATGGTCTTCGTGCTGCCCCGACCGGACCACCCAGCTTCTGGAGCTGCCTTGCACCAAGCTTTCTGTAGGAGATGTTTGTATTTCACTCACTCTAAAGAACCTGAAGAACGGATCTCTGAAGAAGACTCAGCCTTTGGAGCCAAGCGCCCACACTTCTGTCTCATCCTCAAGCCACGAGCACCTCAAACCCCCCAGAGCTGTCTCCGACGCCCCCCAGAGCTGCAGTCGAGGGAACTCCAGGCACACAGAGCGGGAGAATGGGATCAGCCAGCGAGGGAGCGGTGAAAGTGGGATCGGGAGCGGCGAGGGTTCCAGCGTGGAAAATGGAGATGTCATGTTTGGAGAAAGGGGATCTGTTTCCAAAGGTCAGGTCAGCAGCAGCACAGCAGCCAGCTCCAGTCGGCCAACGGGAGGCAGGAAGAGGAGATGGTCTGCCCCCGAGGGTCGAAAAATAGAAAAATCTGAGGAGGAGTCACCTTTGACCTTGCCTAAACCTTCCTTCATCCCTCATGAGGTGAAAGTCAGCATTGAGGGAAGGTCGAATATTGGCAAGTAAATGTTAGGACTGTTAAAAAGCTTTGGGATTTAAAAAAAAAAAAAAAACATCAGAGGAGTTTAAAAAAAAAAGGAAAGCCCGCAATTAATGATTCATTTGTCTTTTCTGTTAGTTTTTTTTTCTTTCTTTTTTCAATCTTGAATACTGTACTGTAGAGGTAACCTTACCTTACAGCTCTATCACCTTACATTATATCACAGAAGCAAACTGGTGCCGTTTTGGTGATTTGTGTGATGAATTTATTGGAGGCTCTGTGGCACGCTGACGCAATACTTGACGGCTCTTGCTCTGCCATCTTCACTTTTACACAAGAGCTCCAAATTCAGGGTCTGCGTCCTCTGAAAGGACCCAGCCTATCGGTCTACGTGGGCCGGATCCTTTGTTGACAGCGAAGACCGAAAGAAAGTGGCTGTGACTTTGGACGGTCTAACCTTCAGCTGCATCCCTATGATGTAATTGGCCTTCGATGGACACAACCCCTGAATTTGGACTCAGCTAATGTGTAGCTTTTGTAGCACCTTTAGCTTCCTAACAGTGATTTCATTCCTTGGGCACTTTTAGCAAAGTTGCCTGGACAAAAAAAATCTGCCTCACCAAGCGGCACAACTTTGTCTAACCCTGAGAAGGAAGAATTTTCTGTTGAATCAAATCACGATTGGGAACTGTAACCATGTCACGCGATTTTCAGCATCATGACAGCCTCAACAGGAAGTGATCGGGTAGCGCCAGAGTGCCACACGGCAGAGAGGGAACAACACTCACTCTGCTCAGATTAACGGCAGCGGAGTCTTTTCTTTCAATTGTAGCATTTTAGTTTTACTCGTCTTTAAACCTCTCATATTCTGTCTCACCAGGTAGTTGCTTTAAATTATTGTCAAAAACCTAAATCAGGGGTCATTTATTAGTCCTTTGGTTGAGCCCAGGTGGGACGTTGTTAGTGTGTATATGTGATGACTAATGCATATAAGTGCAAAACACACTGGGTTGGTAAGCATGGGAGGAAGACAGGATTGCAGACAATTCTGATTGTATTTAATGAATTACTTTATTTTTTTTTCTTTTTATATTCATAAAATAGCTGTTGAGAGGAACATGTCAGCTCTGAGAGGGTCAGGATGTTTCAAATCACTTTGTAACACACCTGTCGCATTAACATACTGCCAACAGATTTAAATTGTCTCTTTATTTACACTGTACTGTATGTTTTTTAGTTTTTATTAATATTTGGACTATGATAGAAAATAGCAGCAGCACTTTGGAAAGCTTTTCGGAGGAAGGTGACAGAGTCGTTCAGTAGAGCAGATGTGCCATGGAATCATAAAGCAGTGGATGAATGTGACGAGCATCTTAGAGGCAAAATGTTGGATTGAAAAATGATTTTTCTGTATTTTTTTATTTTAGCTCTGAACAGGATAAAGTCAAGTATTGGAATGTGTTTTGACAGTTTGGTCTCATGAGCACAGAAAAAGGCTTTTTAACATCCCAGGAATGTTCTATACTAAAGTGAGATCTCAGAAACTCTCACCGCATCTTTTTGAAAGTTGTAACGTGTGTGAATGTGTCCATAAACCCACACATGCTTCAAAATTGCAGACAAAACCATACCGATCATCCCTGAAATCTACATTATGTACTGTATTTGTAACACTTTTAGAATTTCTGCAGATGCAAACGTTTCTGTGCATGATGTCCCTCCTGCAGACACTAGAGGACTGGTGGTGGATTGGTGCACACTGCTAACAGGACAAACTGATTTGTGGCGTGTTTATGTATGAGTGGAAGTTAAAGAGTGTATGCACATTGTGTATAGGAAACAAAGATATATATATAAAGGTGATGTCCAGTGTTTCTACTTCGATTCTTTACTTATAAGAATCTTGCAATTTGCACATCAGGAGGAAGGAGTTGATTAGAGACGTGATGTTTTGAGAAACCTGTCCTGAAACAAACCCTAAACCACACGACACACTGGAGGAAACCAGGGTTTTTTTATTTTTCACCAAACCACATTGACAGCAAAATGTTTTTTTCAGCAGCTCAGATAATGACAAATTACAATAAATTATTCGAACACGAGCATTGATACAGAGCAGAATACATGTGCCTGCCTACTGAATTTAATTATTTTAGGTGTCACCCAGTAAGACTCTGTCTTTGCAGTTTCCAGTCTGGGTTGGTCAGGTGTGTGTGTGAGGAGGTGTTTTGTTTTGATAGTAGCTTAGACAGCCAAATGTCTGGATCACTGAGATGTACCTCAACAAATGTGTTTGCCCCGTGGGTTGGATGGTTGAAACGTTAAAGCAGCCGTGTTAAAGGTTAAACATTGTTACAGACTTCTTCCTGCAGATTGAAGTTTCTGGAAAGAAATAGTTCAGATCTTCTGAAGCAGGGCTCTGTGGAGGTTGACATTGTTTTAAAATGACAGCAGTCTGTTGAAAATTAAACTCTGATTCTCCATTGGAGTTTATTCAAAGAGCTGTCAGTGACGCTCGGAATATCAGTCGTAATCTTTCCACAGAACCCACTTCCAAAAATCTGAACCAACTGAAGCTGGAGGATGACGAGCCCATTATTTCTCGCTTAAATCTGTTACGTTAGGTACTTTCACAAAACACTTCAAGCCAAGATTCGTTCTGTTTCTTTGTGATTTCTGAAAGGACGAAAACAGAACGAGGCGGTTAAATTCAGCCTATCAGTGTTGGGCCTATGTAAGGTAGCAACAGAGCCGTAACAGTTGACATGTGAGAAGCTAAAAATGGCTTTGAACTCCATCATCCACACTTCTAGAGTTCTGCTCCATGTTTCCTTTTGTTTTGTGATCCTTGCTTCATCTCTGAAACCTTTTGTCTAAATGGGACGCGGCCAACAGAAGTGTTTTGTGGAAGTGCCTAGTGACGGTAGTCAAAGGTTTCAGTTCAATTAACACGCTGCTGGCCCCAAGAGCTTCTGAGAAGATGATGTTTTCCTGCAGAAAATAAAACGCAGCTAACATGTAGGTTACAACGTTTCTGGTTGTGGGAGTTTGATAAGTTGAAGGCAGGATGGGTGGATGTGTGTTCAGATGGAGGAGAAATCAATGGATTGGTGGTTGAATGAGACCCCAAACAAGATTTAAAAACACTTTATTTTTTTATAATAAAACAGGGTTTTCAGATTAAAACAGTGCTTTTTAAATTTCCCTCCTTTCCTAGTCAAACAATGTTATCATGACAAGTAATAGCAGTATGTTTGCATGTTTTGCCATTTGTGTGTGTGTTAAAAGAATTTGTGTTTCTGTCTGTTTTCTCCCTTACAACGAAATGAGCAATGAAATAGGAATACATTAAAACAAACCTTTCAGCCACTCAAACCATTTAAACTCTTACTGTTAATCAGGTAAAAACACAAAAACGATGCCAAAGCCAAATGATCCTGTTGTTGCTTTGGTTAGTTTAAAAAAGCAATAGTACAGCAATGTTCAGGCACTCTCATTGTATAAAAATGGAGCATTCTCTGCAATAAACATTTAATAATACTAGTAATAACAAATCTCCAGCAGTACAACCAAAACAGTTATACCTAAAGAGAAAATAAAAGTTTGTATAGCGGATAATATTTTCAGAAGCTAATATACCTGAATGTGATTTCTTTAGTTGAAACAATTCCCCTGTATCGTCGATTTTAGTTTCCAGAAATTGCAGTTGCAGCGCTAGTTGCTAGTTTTCAGGGAAGACTTTTTTATATATGCAGTAACTGAATTTAACCCCCGAAACCTCCTCTGTCTCTGGTGGACAGTCAGAAACTTTACCAGCAGTGTCTGACTCCGCCCAGTTCTGCCTCGTTGCCACGACTACGTAGTGACCTCGTTAACTTTGTTTCAGGTACCCAATCATAGCCAGCCAGCCTCAACAAGCACCTCCCCCCTTGAGGCAAAGCAATCGATTATCCCACCACCCCCGAACAACCGTTAGCTACCTTTTCAGCACGAACAGGCCTGGACTTCCTGTTCATGATGATGTCGTCTTTTAACTTAAAGGAGACATATCGTGCTTTTAAATCCTTCTTTTTCACAGTAAATCGTTCAGTTGGGGTCTTTATTAGGTGTCTATATAAAAATGTCAGACTTGTCCATCCAGCCTTACATGTTGGAGTCTGACCCAGAGACGATGAAATTGTAGTTGGTAAGTCCAGACCTTATTTCCTTATTTGGCAGTTCCGTTGCAAATTATGTGGCGTAAAGGTTCAGAAAGTGTCATAGAAAATAGAGAAAACTGAAAGGATTGACCCAAACACAACAAAGTACACAACAAAATGCATTTAACAGCTAAAAAAGTGGATTTTGTATGATATGTCTCCTTTAACATCGAATCTAATGATAAGCAAATACCGGCCATCCAGCTTAAATGCAGGGAAAAATGCATGCCTGTTTCAAATCAGCCTAACATGTAAGGAAAATAGAAGAGGTTTAGAGATAGTTTTTTTTATTCTATAGAAAGTTTATTTTTATTTCTAACTCAAGTTTACCCCTTTCAATCCCTGTAAAATGTATCATAATCTGCAATACTTACATTTTGTTCCCTCCCTTTTTACCGTGCCAAGTGTGTGCAGTCAGACTCCCAGGATCTCATCCTCGTTAGAAGCTTTTGTATTTTGATGTCTGTTGCTGTGCAGCATCTTTAAGATGATAGTCAGGATGTTTTTACAGAGAAACAAAACCAACAACAATTTCCTTGTAACCCCCACCCCCGTCTGCCCATGTGGCCTTCCTCAGTGTGTGTGTGTGTGTCTGCATGAGTAGAGTGTGTTCAAACACGTATGAGTGTGTTTAGTTTAATAACTAGTTGTCTGTGCGATCATAAACCCTGACCCTCGATGGTTCATGGTGAGAACCCACAGGAAAAAGAAACCTCATCACTCGTGGGGACCACTTTTTTGTAATAAAAAAAAGAAGACAAAAAAAAGACAAAAATAATAGTAAGAAATAAAAAACAATCAGCAGAGATGCACATGTAAGTAGTTGTAAAAAGACTTGATAATGTTTCAGCACTTTCTAATCCTAGGATGGGCTCAGTCTAACCCCTCTGTCTCAGACTGAAACCTGTCCTGGGGGGGGTAACATTCATTCAAAGCAGAGAATGACTTTTTTGTTGTTGTTGTTGTTTTTAAATAAAGAAAGGAGGTGACTATTGAAAGACAGATGGCTCAAGTTCTTTGCACATCGCCGTAACCTTTGTTGTGCTCCGTCTCACTTGGTGCCCGGTGCGTTGTTTTTTTTTTTTTTTGGGTCCAACGGGCCAAGGTGTTAGGGGATTTCTTGTTTCATTCGCCGAGTTTAAAGATGGTTCCCACCTCGTACCAACCAGGTTGGGCCATTTCTCAGTTTGAGCTCTAATTTGGTAGATCTGTTTGACAGCTTGGTTTGGATGTGTGGAGTGAAAAAACAGTTGCTTTGTTTGCATAATCTTTGGTGCAGGAGCTTTTTTTTTGTCTCCTTGTAGCACTCAGTTTATTGTCAGGGGACGTAAAACTATGTCAAGAATGTGTCATTGTTGATTCTTATGACAGGCTTCCTCACTGGAGGAGCACCACTTATAACATCTTTTTTTTTTTTTGGCTTCCTCTTGCACAACTTGACAAATAAAATGAATGTTGGTGTGTGTGAGCTGTTTGATCAGGAAAAAAAAAAAGACGCGTGAGCTCTTTTTATTTTGAAAAAAAAACAAACATGTCTTCATTTCTGGCACTTTGTTGTGTTTTAAAATTGAATAGATTTTGATCAGAATTCCTTTGTTTTTTCTTGTTTTTGTCTCTTAAATATCCATAGCGCTAGATAACCAACTCAGGCAGAAAAACAAATTAAAAATAAATAAAAAAAAAAAAGCGTACACGCCCACGTGACAGTTTAATTTCACCTGAATCAATTTACATAGTGGGTTGTTTAATATGGGTCATATGGTATGTAAATTTATCACATATAATTTGATTTTCTCTTTGATTTGATTAATAAATGTCTATATGAACAGGTATCTATAAATTATTATATAACGTGTGACATGCTGGAGATGCCTTGGATAACTCCTCAGCGTACTGAACGTCTCTGCTCCGCCTCTGTGCACGGCGAAAAAAACAAACACTTCATTAGAGGACAGGCTGTTTAACTCCTGACCTCTGACCCTGCCCACTGCCACAGAGGGGGGCGGAGCTTTAACCATCAGCTGGATGACTCAGCTGATTCCCCTTTGCTCAATTCTGAACACTCAGCCTCAAGGCTTGTCCAGATCTGGCTCCTAACCTGCTACACCAAGTACTAAACTGAACTTTTTCTGGCCCTGTGAGACGGTGGCAGAGAACCAGACATCAGCACAGTCCGATACGGACAGTCTGGCCTGCAGCGGGCCGCAGCGAATCCCAGCCAACTTGTTTGTACTATACTGTACTCACCAAGCCCCCGTGTTTCTCCACCCTATTCCTCTACAGCAATGGAGAAACTCTGTTGGTGTATGTATTTGACATCTGTGTAAATGCACCTCTTTGAAAAGGAAAATGAAACCTTGACATATCTGGAGAAAATGGACAATTTGTGTCTTTATTTCAAATGACCACACAAAAATATGCACATGGTGTAAACTCATGACACTGAATATTCATACTCAACATTGTGATTAAACCCTCACTTCTGGATTTCTGAAATGAAGCACTAGCCCCCTCTAATGGTCGATACGTTGAATTACAAACTCTTAATGAGGATGTAATCAGAAGATTCAATTTTACTCAGCTGATTTATAAACTTAGCACAAAAATAAAGAAATTAGTGTTTGGTAGATTATTTTATTTGTTGTAACAATACTTATTGACAATAAATATTGATTGAAAGCACCTGGGGGTACGAGAAGCTCAAAATAAGCTGTTAACAAATGTGGCACCATTTAAAAGGAGAATTAACAGACTTTCCAACAGTATATAAGTTATTGCCAAGAAGCATTGTTACAACAAATAAATAATTTACTTAACGCAAATTTTAGTTTTAAGTTTACTTACTGCAGATGTGGCAACTGAACGTGGCATTTCCTACAGAAAACAATAACGATTGTCTCGTGGGGAGGTCCAGGTTTAGTGACATCAGCAGTAAACACATTTTAGCTAAACATGTGCAGAAACTAATATATTTACACACGAAAGAACTCAAACTGAAAAATATACAGATGCAACCAACTGCTTCTATTTGTTGATTTAATGTTTTTGCACCTGAACCCGTGTTCAGTTTGTTACTGTTTAATGGCTGCTGCTTGTCCCGGTTTCTTCAAGACTTCCACCTACAACAGGTAAGATATTAACTGCTGTGAACTACTTCACAACAGATAGTCTCCTGTACTTATTGTGCTAAATGTTTACTGCAAATGGCAGGTCTGGACTTAATACAGATCAGTACAGGACATTATCTAAAGCCACCTGTTGAAATCTGTGCAAAATGTTTGTTTTTTCCTCAAAGACAAACAATATGTTGCCTAAAAGCAGTTTCCTACTATAGTTTTGACTGCATGTTTCATTTTCTTATCAAAACCAAAATTTGATGATGCAAGAAATTTGGGATTTAATCTCCAATCCAAGCAAAATTAAAACAAAAAGCCATGAATATATTTCCATTTTATTTTTCATACAGAGATGACACATTACTAATTCTTTGTTCTGTTACTTTCATTGAAATAAACAATGCAACTCTTCTTTAAAGTGCTTTCCATGTTAAAGGGTTTTCGCAGCGCTCTTCATTGCAGGCCCGGCTCTTCCATGAGGCTGACTGAAACCGTCAGGCTCAGTAAAAGCAGTGCAGACGAGGAGGACGTGTCTGTTTGAAAGCAGCTGCGTCTCAATTCAGCAAAGTATTTGAAGTGCTCGCCCTCATCACTGAAACATTCAAACTGCATGCACACAGACGCAAACACTGATTTCTTTGGAGATGCTTCAAAGAATCCGAGGACATAAACAGAGTTCTGCATAGAGTTTAATGCCACGTGATTTGTCCAGAGGAAATGTGGAGACTTGCTTCAGTTCAGTTCAAAAAAAGTGACTCCTTGATTGATCAAGATAAATTCACACACACCTGCTGAATATTTTGGTAAATTCTTGATATTTTGTAACTGTCCTAATACTCCAAACGTCATATACAGTAAGTTACATTATTTTTGTAGTTCAAACACAATCATTTCACTTTTTATCCCGTTTTCCCCAAAATGGAAAGTATTATGTCATAAATGCAGCTTGGTATTTTCTTATCCCCATCCAAAATCATAATACATTCCTAATTAGAACATTATACGGGCTTGCTTTGTGGTTAAAATGGTTGAAAACACATCAAACTTTGCTGAATTTGGAGCTTTTCGACACCCTGAGCAGACACCTCTAGTCATGCATGATATGTGGGGGTTTTTTTTTGTTTGTTTGTTATGAGGGGAGGGGATCTCTCCTAAGAGAACATGTGGCTGGACTGTTGCGTGACCCGGATGAAGGTGGTTCTGCGGCTCAGTTCCTTCAGTTTGGCTGCGCCCACGTAGGTGCAGGTGGAGCGGAGCCCCCCCAGGATGTCCCTGATGGTGTTTTCTACGTCTCCTCTGTATGGAACCTCCACCGTCCGCCCTTCAGATGCTCTGAAGGCCAGAGAAAAGCAAGACTGAATGAGTGTACCTATTATAGGTGTGTCTCCATAAGTGTAATATAAAATATACCCCCCCCAATAAAATGACTTCATTTACTCTAAGACAATAGAAATGAACTGGTTAAGTACACAGCTGCAGCTGCAACTCTCTTGTTGTCTTTAGATAACATGACCTGATTTCAAAATTTATGATGTCATATATGTTTAAGCTGAAAATGACATGCAGGGTTTTAATCTGCTCCACAATATTATGGAAGCTGAGAGTGGACGTTTACTGATAATTTTTTTCCATGGTTTAGCTAATAACAAAATGTTGAGCGTTTTCTCGAGAAAACAAGCTAATTTCCTGATGGTCTTCTAGAGATAACGAGTCATGGTTTTCCTCTTGTGGATCATTCGGTAACCATGGAGACGGCCTGGTCCCCTCAGCTGGCCATAGATGCAATTTACTATCATAAAACAGGCTGAAATTGTGATTTGTTTGTCATGTAAAAATAACTTTCATATCAGCCCTCGTCATTTAAGGAGACGGCTGCCCTGACTACAGATCAGCAGGGGTTTACTGCTGATATAATAATCTTTATCAGTGACCAGCTGAGGGGACCGGGCCGCCTCCATGGTTACCGAATGATACACAAGAGGAAAATCGTAACTCGTTATCTTGAGAAAACGCTCAACATTATTATCATCGACATATTATGTCTTTATCACAAGAAAACCAAAAATTGTCAGCGAAAAAAAAAATGTCTGCAGATTATGGCTCTATTTGTTGAATCATAGTGTACCAGGTGAATACATACTCTTGGAACATTTGGAAATTTAGATATGTCTATACATCCTAAAAATGTAAAATATTTGTTAATGTTGGAACAAATGGGGGGGAAAGCCCAAAACCATTCAATAAATAGGCAGAGAGCGTGACCCCCCAATGGTAGACCTAAAGTTACACCGTTGTGCGTCTCTGTAAGTGGTTGTTTTAACTTCATGCATCTCTCACCTGTACTCAGCGACTCCACCCACGTACTTCTTCATGGCCGTGTCCGAGCTCATGCCGTAGAAGAGTTTGTACTTCTTGCCGTTCTTCTCAATGATCTCCCCGGAGCACTGGTCGTGGCCTGCCAGCATTCCTCCCATCATCACAAAGTCTGCCCCGGCACCTGACGAGTGAAGTGGAGGTGAATAATTGTGTTCAGAACGCATGACGAGACAAAGTGTGTGGTGTTATTACTCACCAAAGGCTTTAGCTACATCTCCGGGGCAACTGCAACCACCATCCTGAACAGTGAATAAATCAAACCATAAATACAATTTCATGGGCAAACAGTTTTTTCTAATAGCATTGATGCTGTTCTCTACTGCCTTGTTTTAATATTGGAAAGTGCACTGCTTTTCTTTTCACAGCTAAATGCGGATGACTTACGATTTCTTTACCCTTGAAGCCCAAAGGTATCAACTTTCCCACTTCTTTTATTAAATGTATTGCAGGTATTGAGCAGTGGCTTCACCAACATTTTCTAGTTTTAAATTAAGAAAAAACAGAGTGTGTGAGTGATGATGCAACTTTGGTGCTTTGACAGCCAAGTTCAGACCCACAGTTCAGACTTTAGGGGTGATGTTTGACAAGGATTTGAAGTCCGACCAACATGTATCCTCTGTATAAGACCGGCTTTTATCAGCTACGCCTTTTAACCAAAGTCTCAAGACTTGACTACTGTAATGCCTTGTATCTCCCAATCCTTGATCAGACGTCTTCAACTGGTCCAAAATGCAACAACCCATCTTTTACCTCCCAGACGTGAGCACATCACCATCATTTTATTTTCTCTCCACTGGCTTCCAGTCCATTTTAGAAAACTGATTTTAAACTTTTATTATTCACTTTTAAAGCTCTTAAAGGTCTCTCCCCACCTGACTTAACTGATCTAGCAGCTTTTCTGGACTATAAAAGAACTTTAAGTTTAACAAATACCTCCTTATTGTTTGTCCCAAAATCTAAGTACAAACAGGATGAATGAGGCTTTTCGGTCGCTGCACCCAGTTTGAACTGTGTTTGAAAAAGTGTGCTCCTTCACTAATCTGGACCTTTTTTAATCTAATCTTTTAATACCAAGTGGCTTGCTGGCATTTTTGTATTGTGAAGCATTTTGTGCACCTTTTGACTGTTGGAAAGGGCGATATACAAATAAATGTTGATTGATTCTTTAGTTGCTGCAGAAAGCTTTAAGACCCTGTCACACTATAATGTTTTAGACAACGTATACCGATTTAGGAAAATGTTCCAAATATTCATATAGGTTTTATATTTGATCTTATCATTAGTATTCCAGTATATATAGTTCCAAAAAAGGCTTCAAGTACATTTTTTTCCCTCCATTTTTAACGTAGACATCCGTGTGCAACAAATTTTTCATAAGTTGACATAAGTTATCTAAAACTCAACAGCTAAACTGTATTTCTTTGTCAGTTTTCATTATGTGGTGTTTATACACTGTTAAAACATACTTATTGTTATCTAGCTGCACCTTAGACTCTGCAAGTCAGACGCCCTAAACTGCTTTAATCTGCATAAACAGGTGCAAACATCTCATTTCAATCAAGACCAGTCTTCCAATAACTGGAAATAAATACGAACAAAGAGAACTACTGATAATAACAAGCCTGTAGTTTACCACCAACATGTCATAACCTGATCACCTGTTCAGGTGTTTTAGATCTTAGTCTTTGGTTGAAAAAAGATTGGATCCAATTGTAAGACTTCACGTTTTGATTACATTACATTTAAACAGGCTGATTTTATGATTTATGTTTAGACTTCTCTAAATGACCCTGCATTTCAATCCATGTTTGACCATTGTATTTACTGGTGCTCATCAAAAACTGACTCAACGTGGATGTAATGCTACCTCTTCCACTCTCTATCCATCCTTCAGTCTTAAAGTAGCTGTATTTGTCTGAGGACGAGGGGCTTACAGAGATGATGTGTCCTTTGAGTCCGTGAGCTGAGTCTGCACACTCTATAACAGCGCTGAGTTGTGGATAACCAACTCCTGTCTTGATCCTGGTTGTGCACACAGAACCTGTGCAGACACACACACACAGTTCATGCTTTAGTCCATCTGTGTCTCCACTTGTTGAGCTGCTGCAGCAACAAGAACCTGCCTCTCATGATAGAAACTCTAAAACTTTTTAGAATATTTGTCGATGATAATAAAACTCGCTCACCTGGCCCGATGCCCACTTTGATTATATCAGCACCAGAGAGGATGAGCTCCTCCACCATCTCCCCCGTCACCACGTTCCCAGCCTGGAAACCAGCAGGGTTAAAGCAGTCTCACATACAGGCCAGGAGTCCAGCTGCAGGTCAACTCAAAGGTGGTCCTTACCATGATGGTGTGTTTGGGAAACTTTTCTCTCACCGTCTTAACAAACTCAACAAAGTACTCCGAGTAGCCGTTGGCAACATCCAGACAGATGTACTTGAGGGCAGGAACAGCCTCCAAGATGGCGCACAGCTTCTCCAGATCGGCGGTGCCGCTCCCTGAGCTCGCAGCAACATGCTGTGGGAAACGTTCAAACTGCTTTCAGTGGAAAGGATTTCTGTTCTCGTTTCATAGAAGAAACAACCAAAGTCCTGAAGCAAACCGTGGCGAGCTCACCTCTAGGCATTCTGGGTGATGAGTGGCAAAGTTTTTCCAGTCTTCAACAGAGTAGTGCTTCTGAATGGCTGTGAAGAGGGTGTGCTAAAGATAGAAGCAGACTCTTTGAATTCATCTAACTTCAGAAAACACAGGTGAGGAGGGGTCGGGGGGTTTTCACTCACTTTACTAAAAACCTTTGCCATGTCAAACGTTCCTGTAGTGTCCATGTTGGCTGCGATGATGGGGATACCCATGTAGGTCTGCTTGGAGTTGCGGAATGTAAACGTCCTCTGAAGATCCACCTGAAGTTGAAGAAGATAAAAGGTCAAACTTTACTTTAGCACCATGTATGGTTTCTGTTCTGAGCCTGTTTTATTTGGTTAGACTGAATCATTTAGATCTGATGATTAGCATCTCATTCTGTTGCCTGCAGTGGTGTCCAGTGCTACTCCAGGATCACAATCCTGCATTTTGTAAATGTTACTCGGCTTTGATGCACTTCATTTGAATGAATGAGTGATTAACGGGCTTCTGCAGAACTTGAAGTCCCACTGAATAACAGGGAAAATTTAAATCATGCAGAATAGCGACCTTGCAAAGCTAAACCAGCTGCTTGTTTTATAGAGCGTTTATTTATTAACATGATTATTTTTAACTTGTAAATCCTGATTTTGTTTCAGAGTGCAGTTTTTTTGCTGCTGCAGCTTTGTATGGAGTTCTATTAGTGCCAAAGTATGTTTCTAGGTCTTAATGTACTGTTTGAGTGGTATGAGGTTTCATTTGTTAAAACAGGTCATTTGAAAATACATAAACATGTATTTTCGACGCTAATGAAAAGTCATGCGAACTGCATTTGATTTAAAATCATCATTCTTGTTGCACTATTAGAACATTTTCTACTTGTTACATGGCACAATTTATTGCAAGTGGCGTTAGGGTGACCAGATCCCAAGAAACCAAATGTGGGACAAAAATGGTGTTTACGAGGGACAATGTGGGACACATCACC
>JARVJO010000155.1:11939083-11960066 GCA_031762555.1 Cynodonichthys magdalenae
CGGGGGCTCAGGTAATGAGGTTGAGGAGGAAACGCCGCTCCATCAGGGAGGAGGCACAAAAACTTGTGCACCTGATTTCCCCACAAAGTATGAAATGATCAACCTCCTAAATCTTGTCAATCATCTGTTTGTCAATAAGAGATCCTTAAAATTAGGTTTGATCGATCAGTAAAATCTTTTGTTTTTGTCACTGGATTCAGTTGTGTCCTCAGATGTTTCCAGAACAGGTTTTGACTTTCTGCATGCGATTACAAAGATTTGTATCGGTCCTGAAAGGGTGTGGATCCCGGTTTTATAAATTTTTTTTTCCCCCAACAAGAAATAGATTTAGAGGACTGGTTTTGTGGCGTTACGCTGCATCCTGTCAGCTACAGATTAGATCATCTTCCTGTGTTTCTCCTGATTCATGACCTCAACAGTTTATAGTTTTAGTTTGGAGGTTCTCTGAATCCTGCAGCAGTTAGTCATACGTTATGGTCAGAAAAGTCTACATACTTTTACTGCTAAAAAAGGTCAATATTCATCTTCTGGTTATGTTTTGGACTATAGATCTGCACCAGTGACTGCAGCCCTCCCTGCTTTCTTTGGCGTCCTTGGAGTTGGTTCAGAGGCAGCGATGTGTGAGAGAAGAGATAAGAGAAGAATGGACGGAAAAAGAGGCACCCTCATCCAGAAGGTCAGACAGAGGGGCTCAGACCAATCAATGGCTTCTATACTTAACTCCAGAATGACTTTCAGGATTTACAGCACAGTCCACTGATGCCTGTCAATTCTAATCAACAGAGAGCCTTTTTTTTTTAAACCACAGGCTGTGTCTTTCAGCTCGAAGTGACAGATGACCTTTCGGCGCTGCAAAGGAGCAGGGTAGTGTCAGGATAATCCACAGAACTTTACAGATCGGAATATCTGCCTGAACAAAGACTGAATCTTTTTAATGGGAACAATTTTCCACAACAACGTGAAATCAGATAAATCTGATGAGAATCGTAACCAAACCATCCTGAATTCTAACAGATGACTCAAATCCTTGATGTATTTTTGTAAAAAAAAAAAATTAACTTTATTAATACTTTTAGTTAAAAGCATAGTATATAAAAAGGCTTTCATTCTAAGAGTTACTTAACAGAGCATAGTGCCATTTGCTTCAGAAAACAGAAACAAACCGCTACTTGTACAAAAGTCTTTCCCCTGCAGTGACTGAGCTCAAATGTGTCAGCATTAAAGAAAAAAAAAATCTTTACTAGAACTAAAAACAAAAAAAAGTCTGAGGAAATTTTGCAATAATAAAATACATTTCTGCTACATTAAATTCAAACCTCCGACAAACACGTGGAAAACTTCCACAATAAAGTGGCAACCATTTTTTTTCCTTTTTGTATTAAATAAAGTCTTTGAATTTAAATAAAAACGGAGAATGAAAAGCTTGGCAAAAAAAAAGCAAGCAAGTATTGCACTTATACATCTAGTACCCTTTATAATATCCAAGAGCTTCAACTAGTAAAACCCCAGAGAAGAACGTTGTAGCTGAAGTAATGAGAGGCAGCAGCTGCAGTTATGTGTCAAACTTAAGAGCCTGTTTGCACTTTGACTTTTGTTCAAACGGACGTAAATACAAGAGGAGAAACACACTGTCTGAATGTTGGACAATGTTCAAGACCTGCTTTGGAGTTCTAGTGATTTTAGGAGTGTTTTTACAAGAGTCTCAGCTTCTTGTATCAGATTATAATCCAGTGCTATATTCAAAAGCAGGACTGCTTAACCTCTAAATACTCCCCTCATTGGCATGGAAAGACATGAAACATGATTAAAACATACTTAAATAAAAAAATAAGCATCCCACTCTCCTACATCATAACGTTCAATTCACAACAAAAGGTTTTAAAAAGTCAAAAACTTAAAAACAATGCCTTCAATCAACATGTGCAGAGCTCTGCTAATCTAACACACATGATCATTTTATGGTTTGTGTTCTAGGAGCAAAGAAGTGATGAAAGCAACCAAAAAATATAAATTCAAAAGCATAATTCTGGATCAGGTCAACTGATGCAATAATTTAACAATATTTAAGAGTAAAACCTAAAACAACAAAATAAATCCAGCGGTGATAAACAAACGAGACAAACCGACAGTTCAAAGAGGAGTGAGAAGTTAGGAGGTTCTAAAAGGGAGTTTTTGTGAGTTAAATCTCAAGCAGCTTTACGGTGTGGGAAGTGGAGTTTGGTGTGTTTATGTGTGGTAGAGCTTGTGTTCGTAGTCGGAGCAGCTGTGAGGAGAGGCCGTGTCTCTGTGGATGGGGGCGGGGATGCTGCTGTGGAGCTGGTGGTTGTCGTTCAGCGTCAGGTTCAGGAGGCTGGTGCAGGTGGGCAGGTAGACGTGCTGCACGTGCTCCACGTCCGACCGACACACCGGACACAACTGAGGAAGAGGAGGAGGGAAAAAAAAAATTTAAATCACAAAATATTTAATTTTTAAGAGATTTTCAGAACATTTTTTTTTTTTAAATACTTTAATTTTAAATGCGATTGTTGCATTAAAACGTTAAAGTCAAATCTAAAGATTGATTAAAAACAATTTAAAATAAAGTGACACTTTTTTAAACCAGCTTCCATAAGTTTTTACAGATGAAAACACTTTCCTCACGTTTAGTTGAGCTAATGGACAGGAGATTTGCCCGGCTGCTGTAATCCCTTTATATGACGAACACAAGCTGCTTCCACAAAGAAGCAACATTTAGCTGATTAAGTGTGGGGACAGTCAGGTCATTAGGGTTTAAGCAAGGCTTTGGATATTTAAAGGGTCATAAAAGGATAAGATAATGAAACTAAAATATCATTAGATTCTATCAGTAAAATTGCAAACTCGCAGTCAGAGAACGTGTCGTGAATTTAGAGCTCAATGAGCGAAACTGAATTTGAAGCTCTTGGATTGAGGCCTAATGTACTTTCAGTCACTTTCACACACAAGCAGCCGGTTCTGGAACTCCGGCTGAGTTATTTTACCCACGTGTGTGCGGCGCACTCACCTGCAGCTGGTTGGCGCAGCTCTGGCAGCACACCATGTGACCGCAGGGGCAGAACGCGGCGTCGATCTCCTCCTCGCAGCACAGCATGCACAGCAGAGCCTCATTGAGCTTCTGCAGCCGCTCCTGCAGGGCCCGGCTCTGCTGGCAGCTGCTGCAGTCCAGCTCCTCCTTGTCCTGCGGGTCGTCCCGGCTCGGGGAGTGCGGCGGGGGAGAGCGCTCCCCGCTTTCCGAGCGCCGCACCAAGTCCACCACGCCGGCGTTGTAGAGCGCGCGGCGTGCGTGGTCGTACACTTCCTTGGAGGTACGCCTGATGTCGAAAACGTACTTTTTGCCCACGTTGATGTTTTCGTTGAGGAAAAGAGAAGCCAGGTGGCCTTTAAAGTCTCTGCTGTACTGCATCATCACTGCGTTGGTAACTGTGTCACACCTGGGAACGACAGCAACATGATTACTCCTCCCAACAAACATTTTAACACTAAAACATAAAACCTATGATAATCATGACAGAAGAAAGTGACTTTTATAGCAGGTGAAATCTTTGTTTTCATTCCTTCAGGTCAGGAAGAGTTTTATTTGACTGTTTAAGGGTTGAAAACAAGTTAATGTGTAAAGAAATCTAAATTATTAATCTTGAATGAGACACTCAAATGGGTTTAAGACTAACAGATCGCTGATAAAACATCTGTATAAAGCAGGTTAAAGGGTTATTTTGTGTTTTCTTGGCTCAAAGTCCAATAATCGTCTTGTAGTTCATCTCACCTGTAGAAAGCGTGGGTCTCTGTGATGGCTCGGTACAGACCACTCGCTGCCCGGTTACTGATCAGCTTGAACAAAAGCACCACGCTGTCGTTCGTGTCCTTGGTGACCGTCAGATAGACACTTTTTCCTGACTGGGTGGCAATCTGGATGATGGGATAGCTTATTCTGAAAGAAAACAAACTCATTGCATATCAAACGTTTTAAGACAAGATGTACAGTTCCTCAAAAACAAACATCTTATCACTCCTTGCTGTTAGTGGGAAAACACACCTGTTGACTAAAGTGAAATCCTCCTTGCATATGGCGATGCCCTCGGGGCCGACCCCGATGGCCAGCCGCTGGCCGTTGGCGTCGCGAGCCCAGTGCCACTCCACGCCGTAATGCTCCAGAGACGAGACCAGCTGCAGGGCCTGGTACTCCACAGAGGCCTGGCTCACACCTTCCAGAGCTTTGTGTCGGGAAATGATACTGCAGGAGGAAACACAGCCAAAGTTAGCTAAAGCCTAATGGACTGTTTGAGATCAATACTTTAATGCAGCAGTATAACGCTTTTAGTTTGTAGATCCTGCAGAAATAATGACTTATTGATCCACAAGATATGAAAACCATACTGTTGGCTCAAAGCAGAACATTTACAAGGAGTCAAATGTAACATTTCACAGATGAGGCTGGAGGTGTAAACTGTTTAAGCTTGTAAGAAACAGTGCCATGTGCAGAACAGCTGTTCTGAGCAGTGCTTCAGATGTGAACGACTGCAGCCTAGAAACAGGAAGTGGTGTGGACTGGTTTTAGATCAAGATGTGTGATACTGCAAAGGGAGCTCTGTTCCCAGGATTAAAAAGGGAAAAATATTTGCATCAGTGCATCTGTTATGATAAATTTGTGTAGGGAGAAAGCTGCAAAGTGGAAAGTTCTGGAAGTAAAAGCTATCTGATGTCCAGTCAGCTGCTGTTTTGGCTGGTTGTGACTTTTAGACTTTATTTTTTATTTAATCAGCCAGTGAAGCGTGTGTTTGGCTGTACCTGTTGAGGGTGTCTGTGCTGGGCTCCTCTCCACACAGCTCTGAGTACCAGTACTGGGCTGTGTTTTGGTTGTAGTCTCCAAACTCCGCCTGAGCCAGGAGAGAACTCAGCTCCTCCGCTTGTTCTGAGCCCATGTGGAGATGACCATGGTGGAGGTCCTCCTTCACATGCATGAAGAAGAGGTGTCTGAAAGGACAGAAAAAAAAGGACATTTTTATTCTTTTTTGATCAAACAAAGTGTTTAATTGTGTAGCAGCTGAGGCAAAAGTATCACTTTCTCCATTTCAATCACTTCCTCAGAATGTTTTTTTTTGCTACTTTGTGGCTATTTTCACACTTTAAAAAGGAACTACTTATTTATAAAAGGAAGAGGACCTACACGAGGTCTGATGGCTAGTCTATAGGTCATTCTCATATAGTGACAATTTAACACTTGTTCACAATAAGGCTGATTAAATCAGCAGAATATATTTCAGAGATTTAATGGTGATCAGAGCGAGAATTGTTATTGTTTGGGCTGAGTGGTTACAATGAGAACGCAGAGTTCTGGCGTGGTCAAGAAAAACAGCTAGTTTTTCAGAACAGTGGGCCTTTTCCATTGTTTTTAACCAGTAGATGTGAGGATTCATTTATTTATTTTTTTAACTTCCAGCAGCAGGAGACGATACGTAAATGGAAGCAACACCCTGACTGACTCAATCCTTACATCATAAGAAACACTGGACTGAAACAGATGACCTGCGACAGTCAGTTAAAAACAAATTTCCTCCTGGAACATCACATAATTCCCCTTAATGGCATTTGCATTCAATTTTCAGTCTGTCACCTGACACTTATATATTTTTTTTACATCCTGGTGTGGTTGACAGAAAGTGCCTAAAAGAAAGAGTCCTCCTCGAGGCTATGGTTCTCTTTGAAGCATAAATCCAATACAGACGTTTTAATTTGTGAAAAACCAGGTCACACTGTGACTGGAGGATATGAGCCGGTTTGGAGGGATACTTAGTGAAGTTTTGATACTCCTCAGTTTCTATTTTATGGGGGGAGACTTACTTCTGACTGGTGTGGAAACAACGTGGGCTTGTCATTTCTTCCCTGTTATCTATCCTACAGGCTAAACAAGTCCACGTATCGTGACAAAAACACAGGCAACGTGTATTTCAACTCCTTCAGGAGAGCAACAACACAGACACGCCTCAACCGACCGGCATTCTCTCAGCACTTCCGCGGAGTATCAACAGCGTCTGGGAGGCACACAAACAACACGGGTCTCCAGCCGCCCTGCTAACGCCAGACTGTAACAACGAAGCCCCGCGGTGGACAAGCCTCAGGCATAACAAACAGGCCTTTGATATGGTGTTAAACATCCCATTCCCTCCAACGCACACACAAACAGTGAGCTCTATTGTGTCAGGCCCTGCAGGCGTCATGTGACGGGAGAGCTGCTAGTTAGCTACCTGCCTGACGCAAAACAATAGGGCCAACCTGACTGAGTTTACTACAGGTCGTTAGTGAAGGGTTACTATCGGGCAATCCGCAGAGGTTACTCTAGTTCACTTATTATATACATCTACTTTAAATCTAATCAAAGCCTCCTAATCAAACACAAAAACTGATCTGTTGGTCTGAAGTGGACTTTAATGTGCACAATTGTCAAACTCTTTCTATTCTGTTCATTCTTTACAAACTTTGGCTGAATTTTGGAAAACAATGTACAGCAGGTCAGCGTGTCCTGGATCAGAGATAACTACAGATCACTGATAGCCGTTTCTGCTCGACTTCTCAGACAAAACGACGCAGAGCTATCAAATATTCAAGACTGATGAGAGGCTTCACATGCACAAGTCAACAAGTTCTGCCACCTCAACTCAGATTATGTCATCGAGGTATGCACTATATAAAAAATAAAAATTAAAACAAACTCCACCACGTTGTGATAAAAACAAGAGGAAAAGTTTTCACAAACATCACGTAGTTATTATGACAACTTTAGCTACATTTTCCTTTCCAGTTAGACAGATACATTAAACATCGACTCGACAGAATCAGGATGCAGAGAAAGTGCTGCCTCAGCACCTGTCAGAGTCCATCCTGCACTCGGAGAAACGAGTGTCTCCAAAACATGTTTGTTGACAAAATCTTTGTTACATTAAAAATAAATATTTCCTGAGCAAATACAAAAACTTTAGTACCAGAGCTTATTTCTGCATGCCTCTGTTTCGATTCACTGCATAAAAAAAGAAAACTTCTTAGATGAACATTTGCATGTCTTGAGTGCTTCCAGGATATTACCACAGCTTTGTTTTGTTCTTTTCATCTTGCACCAACACAGCAATAAAGTAAATTCCAGGATGTGTGTGTTGAGACTAAAGCCTTGTGGCCTAATTTCACTGTATTACAGTTTACATCACTTTATCTTTTAAAGAGATGTCCCATAATCAAGCTTATCTCTTCAAGTCATAAGACTGGGATGTGCACGTATTCAAAATAATAGTAAAGAAATCAGATAAACAAAACACACAACCTAATTTTTTATTTTATTTTCAGTCTTAATTGTGTGGAAAATATCTGAATTGGAGCCTTTGTTTTTGGCAGCCTTGTGTTAAAATTTCTCCAAGTTTTGTGGGCAGAACTCTGTTCTTGCAGAGTTTAAAAACAAAAAAGACTCATTAGAAAGTCAAATCAACTCTGGTGCAGTCTGGTTCTTCTTTTTACACAAGTTTCATTTAAAACGTTTGCCACTGAAACAAAGTCAGTCGGTTCACAACACAGAGGAGGAACAAAACATCCCCACAAACTGAAACTCAACACCACTGTTAGAGATCGCACCAAACGCAGCCAATCAGCAGCAGAGTTTCAGGCCTCACTGGTTGGACTCCTAACAATGCGGTTTGTGAGTTAGTCAAATAACACGCTGCCACAAGCTGTGTGCTGCGAGGTTACTTTCTGTCAATGACCTGGAGTTAACTTTGCTCAACATCTTCTTGCAAATCGTGGGCGGACCCAAAAAAACCCAAAACAAAACTAAAAAAACAACAACTTGTAACTGCACCTTGTAAGACAAAGTGACAACGCATTAATTCCAGGCACCGAGTGCAACATGTCCTTTTGCTCCGTGACGAGCTGAACTGAAAGCGACACAGCGATAAAACAAAGAGGCAGATTGTGTGCTAAACTTCGCTGGTCGCAGGCTAGTAAAACAGCAATTATAGCCAACTCTTCAATTCAGGCCTTGAATAAATAGAGCTGCTTTCTTTCTGGGACAAAGGTTAAGCAGTCTGCTGAAGCGCATGTAGAGCAAGTTCAGCTAATTTAAAAGCAAAGCAAATGTTAAGAACTTGTGTTTTTGAACATTTCTAGACTTGCGGGGATTTTTGAGATCTTTGTCATCTGTGCGACCTGCAGACAAAGACGTGTGTATGACCTGAATATAATTACCTGAAACCGTTTTTGCAGAACATACACGTCGTGCAGGAGTTCTGTAAATCTTTACTGTGAAAGCATTACTGTGTAGAAAATAAAAATGTATTCTTTTAGTTCCTAAATGATCTGCAATTAACTTTGGAGCAATTAAGGCTTCATTTGTACATGAGAGCTGCTTCATACATAGTTTTAGACAAACTCATTAACCGGTTGGAGCACGTCCCACAATGCAACGAGATCTTCAGCACAGAGCGGTGGTCCAGCAGGGCAGCACACACACAAAGAAAAACATTTACTTTAACTGATTTTGTCTCCAGATCAGCTGGTAAAGTTGTCTCCAGAGAGCCTGAGGTTATATAAGGGGGGGGGGACGCCGTCACGAAACACTACCGAGTTTAAACTGATTATTTTTAAACTGAAATCGTTTTTACAGTCATCCAAAACTGCTTTATCTTTCCCTTTGTCTAGTCATTCATTCTCCAAACTGTTTCTGACAAAAAAATAAAATAAAAAAGATTCAAATCTTTATTTGGATTGAAGCTAAAGACAGGTTAACAGTTGTTGGCAGCAGTAAAGCCTAAAGCAATTATACTTCCCTTCCAGGGTGTCCTGTGATTGCCTGATCAGAATGCTAAACAAGACCTCTAATGAATGGAAAATAATTCACAAGTTTAAACCTAAACTCTCTCTAGCAAGTGATGTTTAATGATGCAGATAATACAGGCTGTTCAGGCTCTTAGGTTGGTGTCTCTTAACCAACATAAACTGGTATCCTTTGAGTCAAGCCTAGATAAGCTGATTTATCAGACATTTCATAATAAACAACCATTTTGTATGTTTTTGCCACAAAAAAAATTAAAAAATAAATCAAAAGTAATTTTTGCATGAAGACATCTCAAACTCTGAACGTCCCAACAGCCCTGCTGCAGTCGCTGCTTAATTTAGCAGCTTCAAAGCAGCGTGATGCCTTCAAAGAAGAAACTGTGAGAAGAGGGAAGGTGGGTGGGGGGCATTTTAAGATAGCAGGGAAAATACAGATTTAAAAATTACACCTGGAAGAAATAAAAAACAAAAAAAAAAAACTTTGAAAAGCAATGAGGGGAAAAACATATTTAGAAGCATGAAATCAGCTGAATCGAAGCCTTGCAGCTTAAATAGATATTACCTCAAGCGTTAGGAGAAATATATCCACTGTTTTATGAGTAAATAAAACAAAAACACACCATAATGTACAGCTTAATAAGCAACTGGGGTTTTCTTTTATTTGAATACATGTTTTTAATCTGGCTGTTACAAATAAATACAATTAAATAAAAGAGCAAACTAAAAGAAGTGACCTGTGAGGTTTTCTGTGGTACACAGCAGCTTATATAAGCAGCTCAGTGGGTTACGTAATAAATGCCTACAGAAAGGGCGTAGAGATGTACGCCAACCACTCAGCTCTTCTCAGCGCCGTGGCACCATACCCAACATGCTTTGTTCAGAAAACCGCTGCAGCTCACGCACAATCGGGAAGCGTTCTCCTCAAAATGACGACAACCCCCCGCGTGGTAAAATGGCCTTTAGGCAGGTTAATGTACACCGGGAGAGCCGTTCATCACGATGACTCACGTCTGCTGTGAGACCCGCTTGTGAGGAGCTAAACTGGGTGAAAGGTGACGGCAGAAACTATCAAATGAAGCAGAAATATGGACTCAAATTATGAAGATATGTGAAAAAGCTGAGGTAGAACTGTTGTGTAGTTTGTTACCTAAAATATACAGCATTCGTTATTGTAGAGGAGTAATTAGATCTATATTTAGTGTGTTTAGTCTTTAGTCAGTTTTAGTGTTTGAATCAAAACAACAAACCGATTTTTGAACCCTCATTTTTTCTTGCAGAGAAACTCCTACTTCCCCCCTAAACCAATATGTCAGCCCCCTTCTACACGCTCAAGTGTCAAAGTACCCAGCTGTTCGACTTTGAGAATGAACACAGAAACCTCCCAGACCAGCTTGCTGGTTCATAAAATCCCTCAGCTCCAAACAGATGCCAGTGTTAGACCTCCCACTCCATCAAAATTAAACAAACTGACTGCTGGTTTCAGCGTGTGTATTTATTAAAAGCAGCTCTGCGCATCTGCCATCTCACATCTTTTTCACAACTCAGTGACCCCCCCTTCAGCCAACAGATAACCCTCTCTAATCTAGAGGTCAGAGCACAGGCAGCCAAGTGTCCTTTATGCTCCTCTTGGTTTCACTTTCCACTTCAAATGTGGCCAAATGTGGGCCAGTGTGGAAAAGGGGGGAAAAAAAAAGAAAGTGAAGCAGTTGAGACGTAGGAGAGGACGGTTTAGATCAAACGGGGACAAAAATGTGACCGCGAAGCAAACTTGGTGTCGTACTGTGACAAAAAGCAGAAGTAAAGGATGAGGAAAAAAAAAAAAAGAGAGAGATAAAAGCAGGGGATTAACTCAGAGCATCTTGGTGTTAGCAGCTACATTTGTGATTAATTAACTGCTCTGGTGACGTGCTGCACATACATATGAAGGGGGGAGTAAAACAGACTTCCTCTTTAGTGTCCCCTTGATCTGCAATATGAAACAGGCGTGCCAACAGCAGCTGTGAACAAAAGCATGCTGCCAGTGAAGACACGTTTGTTTCACACGATTTGGCTCGAAAATTAAAAATCTTTTAGGGCTTCGGTGGTAACTTGAGCAACTTTCAGAAAATATTACAAATGTCTGTGGCACAACTGTAGGTTACTGCATTTCCTGTTATAATAACATGGTTCCAAACTATATTTGTAAAAAAACAAGACTGCTTTATTTCAAATGAAAATAGCCCCAAACGGCTGAAACAAACAAACAAAAAAAGTTAGTTGAATGGGAGCAGTGACAGGGGTCCTGACTGCCACACAGAGGGTCCCATGGGGGAAATGGGAGGGAGGGGTTGGGGTTGATGAGTGATGGCTGAGAGCAACATCACTCCAGAGCTGCTGGATCACATTTCCAGCCGGGTGCTCAACCAATATGACCTATAGTAAACCCAGAAGAGCTCGACAAAGAGGTTACTAAAGGGCATTTCCACTGCACTGGAAACAAAGTGATCAGGTTTTGGGCCGGTTCATCTCTGATGATGGTATCGTTTTCTTGTTTTCTCTCCAAGACCACAAGCTACCATCATTACAAGTCACTTCGCTTTTATTTAAATATAAAATAAGATTTGAAGTGCTAATTTAAATGGTTGAAGCATCACAAAAAAAAATGGCTCAGATCAAATGGCAATTTGAAGAAATGTCTGTCTATGTAGCACTGAAGCAGATAAATAGTCTGATTTGAACTGTTCCTGTGATTTTGATGGTTTAAACCACATTATTAAACACTAAGCTATTCTGAATTGTTGTATAAAAAGTTTAAAATAAAAAAAACTAGTCAGGTGGTGGTTATTTATGATGGAAACATACTGTAAACTTTATTCCAACCTCCTAGGAGTTATTTTAGGAAGTTTGATTTTAAACTGTTTTACAGCTCGGTTGTCAGCCTTAAAATACAAAAAGCAGCAAATTACTAAACTGCATTTCCAAAGTTTTAAAGTTCCAGTTCCACGGCTCTTTATTGTGAAAAGATAATTTAATCTAGCTCAATAAATAGACCCCCCTTCATATTGTGTCAGTATATGATCAGTGTATTAAGGCAAATGAACTGTTCTGTGAATTTAAGGAGGAAATAAACGAAGCTGGTACCTCGTCTGTTCCTGGAGAATAAGATGGGGCTCCACAAAAAACTTGACCCGCAGCCTGAGTCGACAGGGCGTCACATTATCCATCTGCTGGCAGATCCGATTCCTCAGATTCAGCCACAAGTTTTCCCCTTTGGTGCCCGTGAACTGCAGCCCGAAGTAGTCCACCTCAATAATGCCCAACTTTCTGCAAACCTGGAGGGAAGATGAGAGAAATCAGCCATCAAGTTGAAATTTAGACAACAGGAGGAGTTAGAAATGACTCTTATTTCATTTGAAAGTCACAGAAAAAGTCACTTGGAAGCAGATGTTTTATTTTGGAAGCAAACCTGGATCATCAGCTGGTGTTACACAACTGCTGATATGATCTATTGAAAGCCTGGAGGCTGAGATAAAAACTTATTTTTGACTTGCAACAAGTTGTGAAAAAGGCACGCACCCAAAACAGAACAAGTGTTGCATTTTATTAGCAAGAAAACTGAGGCTTCTAATTAAAAATTCATTTCCTGCTTTAAAACAGAGAAGTGTACATGTAATAAAGCTGCTTCAGACTCAAGTCTCAGTTTAGTGGAGACAGAAAGCAAATGCAAAGAAGTGAACTATAGTAACCTCAGACAAAGCCATCTGCCTGACTGTGCAGCAAGAGGCGGCACTTTCCCATCACGCTTTAAAACTAATACAACAAATACATCACGTTTTAAGAATAAAAAAAAGAGTTTGATGTTTAATAATTAAAATATAATGTTTTGTTTTTGTCTATGGCGCATAGAAAATATTATTTACTTTTTGTGTACAACATGTTGTGGACCAGAACATTTCATAAAGACTCTTAAATTGTCGGATAATTAAGAATTTGTTATAATTCAGACGTAAACTAGCCTCAGTTTAACTCATAAACAAAAAAACAAACAAGTTTAACACAAAGATATTTTAAGTTTTATGACACAATAGAAGACGCGATGCCTTGCTAACCCATGACATTATTTGATCATTATATATACCACCTAAATATAAGATAACGAGTGAACTTTTCGTGTGTTTTCACAGAAAACAGCCTACCTTATTCAGACAATCTTCACCATTCGCCTTCGCATCAACTTCCACTTCCATCACCACCGAATCCGGACGAGTAACGTGGCAGAGCATTTTGGCTGTAAATAAAGTCTTTGGTGTGCCACTGACTCCTAAAAATAATTAAACTATTCTCTTGCCTTCTTTAAAACCCTCGACATCGAGCCTTCTTCACTTTCTTCATGCCGTTCACTTCACTTCGTTTGGCTAATCTGTCTCTACCAGCTGTAGGGTATATCAATGAAGCGCCCGCGCTAAGCCCCGCCTACTCAGAGCCGACCAATGACAGTCAGTTTATCATTCTCGCTGCGTTGCTTTAACCAATTGAACGTCGTGTTACATCAGCGTGTTGAAACTAATCTGCGGGTTGACCCGTTAGGAGCCAACAGCGCCCTCCAGTGGTGGCTTTGCTGCACGCGGATGAGGGGAATTTTACACACCTGAACTTAATGAATTTGACATTTCAGCAAGAAGAGCTGCGGTAACAGGCTTGTTTTCGGCTTTTCCTTAGCTTTTTGTTAATAATTAATAGGAATGCAGCCCAGAAATAGCTGTTCGTAACAGAAGAGCTTTCTGCTTCACCTGGTTTCTGCTGCTTCAAGCTTTTATGAATTTTTCAAATCAGCAGCTTCGACTCTCTCTTCCACACTATTAGTGCTTGTTTAAGGCGAAAACTTACTTTGTTTTCAAATCAGTCTTTAAAATGTCAATGTATTCAAAACAATTAGGTTAAAATGAAGGTAGTTGAATTGTTTGCCTGGAAATGGTCACACACGTGGGGTGACACAAGTAATCAAACTTTAATGGAATTAAGTGAAATACGTTATCTAATCCTGCCTCTTTTATGAAAATCCTTTAATGAAACCTAAAAGCTAATATTTTTTTTCCTAACTGGTTAAAGCTTTTATCTTTCTGCAACCCTCAGACAGAATGAATATCTTAGTATTTATTCTGCTTCATCACATCCCCAACAGCTCCTCTTTTATGATTTATTATTCAACAGTGCTGCATTGTGATGGAGGCAGGAAATGTGAGGAGAACTGCAGCTCCATGCTTAAACCAGGAAAGAATGCTGTTCAGCCAAGCTTATTTATTTGCCAGGGGACAATTTAGAGCAGAGGCAGTGTCTTTACTTTTGCACGCATCTTGGTTTGGCTGCAGTGACTTGGATGAAACAGATCAATCACTGTTAATATTAGCAGAATAGAATTCACAGTTCCTTTAATTTGTATAAGTTTTAGGCAGGTTCCTGTCCGTTAACTGTGAGGAAATTAGGTCTGTTGACTTGATTCGTTCAGGAATGCTGAGAAACTCGTAGAAAAGTTGGCAGCATGATTTGATTTAGTTCAAACTTTGGGTTAATGATTGATATGCTGATTCCAAAAAAGACTCTTACTACGACCCAGTTCACACAGAGAGAAAGGTGTGTTTACTAGTGTTCAAAGAGTGGCTGCACATTTGTGTTTACTATGGGGAAAAATAATTTGACATTTTGTACAAACAAATGACCCTCGGTGTTAATGTGGGAGGGTTTAAAAGCATATTAGAGCATGCAAATTCTAAAACTTGAATGTTCAGGTTTTAAAATTGAATCACATTAAAAAAAATGCTATTAGTTCATAAAGGAAGGCAGTTGAAAATGTAAGCTTTATGATAAATGTTATATAGTTTAGTTCTATCAAGGTGTAAAACAGTTCTCAAAGACGTGCATATTTTTCCTCCAAGAACCACCTTAGCTGGAACACGTCTGCATCTCTCTGTGTGATAAGGTCAACCAGCATGGAGTCGATCCAGGCGGCCGTCCTTTGGCCCTACATGATGCAACCGTTCAGTGGCTCGGTGCAGAAACATGAGCTACCACTATAAAGCCATAAATGGAAAAAGATAACTCCACTCTTGACCCGGTTCTGTACTGGGTGAGCAGACGACACACGTACTGCTGCACTCACACGTGCTCTCCTGTACCTCTCTGTTACATCACAGCCGGTGGGCTCCGAGCCACACATCAGATTTAATACAGTCTGAGTTCAGATAAACAGTTGAGTTAAAGAATTAAATTAAAATGGTAAACGGAGCATAGTTTTTTCTTTTGGGTGACTGTAGTGCAGTGGTTGGGCAGCAACTTAGAACCAGATAGTCACAGATCCAGTTCTCTGCCATGTCTACATGTCGTGGTGTTGTTAATCGAGACACCTTTTCCCTGACTGCTCCATGTGCTCACACAGCTGCCTGCTTGGGTGAAGCTTTCAAGCATTATTGAGTTGTTTTTTTTTTCTTCCGTACATTTTTCGGCACATATCTTGTTTCACAATTTGTGTCCTAATTCAAGAATTTATATCTCAAAACATTCAGCTCCTTCAGGACATTCCGGCTGTCACTTTTGGTACTTTAGAAATTTATACTTTTTCAGCTATTTAGCTTTTTATCATTTTTTTCTCAATGAAATTGAATGGCGCTGTCTTTAGGTTATTTGTCTACTCTTTTTAACTTCTTTGTGTTAATTTCAGCTTCTTTCGGCTTCTAATTTGGTAAATGGACTGTATTTATACAGCGTCTTTCTATCCAACAGGGATACTCGAAGCTCTTTACAATCTGTGCCCTCATTTGCCGTCCGTTCAGCACTCTGCTACATCTCTCTACAAAGCTAATCTACATAAATCATTCTATAGAGACTAATCAGAGCTTTAGATCATGTTCATACAGTGATGAGATGCACATCAGAGGCAGTGGGGGTTCAGTGTCTTGCTCAAGGACACTTCAACGTATGACTGAGTAGTGGTGGATTTGAACTGCCAACTCTTGCATTGGAAGACAACTCCACTAACCACTCAACCACTGCTGCCCCTGTTTTTTCTTTTTAATTTGGCTGATTTTAGCTTTCTTCTATATTATCAATCTGACCCTTTCTGCTATTCTTCTGCTACTTTAAGTTTTTCTTTTGTTCCTTTCACTTATTTTTTGCCCTCTTCAGTTTTTCTGTCCCTTTCAGCTACATTTTTATCCCTTTTATGCTTTTTATGTGCATATCTGTATTTTTCAGCTGTTCTCTGCCCCTTGAAGCTCTTGTTTTCACAGTTTGGTTTCTTCAGCAATCATTTAGCTAATTTTGGGTTCCACCTCAATTGTTAAAATTCAGCAAGTAATACAGTGTTTAGTATGGTGTTTAAAAAAAATCTGGTTTCTTTAGCATCTTTCAGCAAAATTATTCAGCGATAAGTATTCACATGGCATTTTTGATGTTTTGTCTAAGTGTTTCTGTACACTTGTTTGATTTTTTCCACATTTGTTAATCTACAGAATACAAGCAGCCTAATGTAGGTTTTTCATGGTTAATCATCCTCCATCTTATTTTGGTGAATTTGAACGAGTGTTTTGCTCACACTGAGTGTGTAATTTATTATAATTACCCACAGCAACAAAACATTCTTATGTATGAAATGCGTAGAAGATTTAAATCGTCCAAACAGGCTCTTGTTGGCTCCGTTTTTGAGCTTTATTTGTTTGCCATCTGGGTTCCTGCACAAACACTGAGCATTTGCAGACTTGTAGTTTGCAGCTAGGTATGACATCATGTAATGTGGCATCACTTCCCTTCAAGGCAAGTCACTGCTCACTCAACTGGAGTGTGAACACATAGCCAGGCTGGGGTTTCTGTGTGTGTGTGTGTGTGTGTGTGTGTGTGCACATGACATCACAGTGTCATTGCTGCCCAACTCCAAAGCCAAAGCTGTGCCTCTTGAAGCAGAGACTATGTAAGGAAGCGCCATGTTAGCAGAGCGGCTGTAGCTGCTGTTCCTCTGATAACATCGATGACATCGTCTGGTTTTTATCTACTGGGTTCAAACCAAGACAAGAACAGCGAGAAGCAGCTGGCAGAATAAAGGAATAAGAGGAACTGATGAAGTATGAGGAGAGGCCAAAGGGCAAGCTCCTCTGAATCTGAAGAGCATCAACAACCATGGTCAACGGATTCAGATGATCAGTTTTCACCGGATGAGGATTCATCGTCTGCTTCAGATGTTGAAGCAGATCATGCCATGAAGAGGAGTCAGAAGTTCAGCGGCTCTTTTAGCTTTGAGGAGGACCAGCAAATAAACTCTCAAAATGAGGAAAGAAAAGAAGAACCAAAGAACTCCTGTGGTGTTTCAGTCTCGGAGGTGGTGGAGTCAGAACTGACAAGAAGCTGTGTCACAAATCAGCCCAGGCCAAGTTTATTCAGACCTCAAGAGTTGTGGCTGGCCATGACGAGATGTCTTTCCCTCCGATGGTTGTCAATCAGCAGACAAACTAACAGGAAATTAGTCTACCAGGTGGATCTCAACCAATCAGAGGACACACAGTCATCCATAAGCTCTGACTCAACCAATCAGAGCTCTTCAAGTTCATCCTGCTCTGATGACAAAGAAGTCTCATTATTGAGACGTAAAGAGGTTAAAAGTTGCCCACCTCCTCGTCAAGGAATCTCTCGTTCCTCACCTGGATTACCTCGAGCGAGACAAGCCTCAGATTTGGTGCTGGCATCCATGATCTTAGAGAAAGAAATGTTTCTGAGAGTGGAGCTGGTAGATTCAGGCGAGGAAGGTGGTGATTTCCGTTACCGAGCAGAATGGAAGCTTTCGGACAGAACTAAAGAGCTGGCAGAGGGAGTCTGGCTCTCTCAAAGCCACAAAGTAACAGTCTGACTTTTTTTTTTTTTAAATTGAAGGCTCAATTAGTTTTGAAGTAAACGATGTTGTTTTGTTCCCTTCAAGTCTGATTTAAACCTCATTCATAATCATCTTATCTTCGCGTGACTGCTGATTAGTAGTGACCCAGTTTTCATTAAATAATCAGGATTGTTTTGCATGTCGTCTGTGTCGAATGCTGCACACTGATACAAATTCAGAGACTGCAGATAACTAATTAAAATGCTATTTTTGGTGACAGCTCTGCAGTGGAAAAGTTTATTTTCTGCATCTCACTCAGAATACACGGCAGGTCTTATGTGGGAGGAGATCTAAGAATATGTCTAAAAGCTTTTCTTCTGGTATTGTGACTTTACATTTTTAATAATCTGCTGTTAACTATGAGCAATCTGCATTTAAAATATTGTTTGATCAACACGTTTAAAGGTACAGAATAAATTTGAATAATTTTTGTTTAAAAAAATGTTTTGAGGAATTGCTGAATATTCTATTGACTTGGCAAATATAATCATAAAACAACTGGAAAATCTGTACTGTAGCTTTTTATACTGTATTATTTATATTATGATTGAATGATGAGCAGAAAAGAAGGTGTCTAAATGGTGATTTGGTCGGGTTAAAAGATCAACGACCTAACGTTAGCATGAAATGGTAAACAATCTCTAATCCAAATGTACTTTTGCTGCTTTTTTCACCACCTTAATGTGTTTTTCTAATTTAATTTTAAATAAGAATCTAAAATAAACCCAGATATTTAACTTGTGAAACTTGCTCATTATGTCGACCATTGATTAATAATAATAATAATAATAATAACAATAAATAACTGGGGTTTTCAAACTATGCTGGGAGAAATGGGTGCCAAAGCTTGTTGCATAATATGATGATAGACCGCAAATCCCAACAGAAGACAAACTGCGCTGTCGCCAAAGGAGAAACATAACTTGATGGAATTTTGAGGTCTTCACCATCCAGTTATTGCTTTATCTCTTTGGCTTTTTAATTATTTTCAATTAGACTGAAAGCTTTTTTAAAAAGCCACAAAGCTTGATGACTCCAAATATTTGGTTACTGCTGCAGATTAGCAATAAAAACATATTTCAAAATGTCATCAATATGTTGAAAGAACAAACTAACAGCTTTGCTTTGGCCATCAGTAACAAATGCTTACATCCAATAAACTTTAGTTTAGTCCTTACTGATCATATACAGTAAATGTTAACTTCTGAATCTGAGGATTTAGTCGGCTCTCACTGAAATGTGAAGATGAATTCATGCCGTGTGTGTGTGCTGCATGTGGCGGCTGGAGGAGGAAGGACGGCGTGATGGATGATTCCATCAGGACTTCAGTAATGATGGAAAAGATTATTCTGCCTTGGAAACGCATGCAGGTGGAGACGTCCCTGCCTGCTTGGCATTTTTTCTAAGAAGTGGTCTGTCCTTATAGGATACAGTCTGCTGCTGACTCCAGGAGTGTGTGTCTTTTTGTGTGAGAGTGAACACACACACTGCAAGGTTGTGTTGTGCTGCAGCTCATAGCTGGAAAAAGTTGCTCACGTTGCTCTTTTTGGGATTGATAGAAGACGTACAGTTTGTTGGTATCATAACAACTAACCAGAAATAAACAAAACTTTCTACACAATGTCAATAACGGAGACTAAATAGTTGATCATCCATCCATCCATCCTCTTTACCTGCTTCTCCTTTTTTGTCCTTCATTGTTTTCTTTTTTTATTTGAGCCAAACTTTTATTTTGAAAAGGTCTGTAATACGTTGAGCTACAGAATGAATAAAATAGAAATGATTATTACAAGAAGAATTTAAATAAACTGTACACATGCATGTTTGTGCATTCCTGTGAAAAAACACTGACTAGGGTTGCATAAGGTTGTAAAAATATTTAGAAAGTCAGTATAGTTCTAAACTGTGATGCTTATTTCTTTAAATATTTACCAATCTGTTGGTTTCCAAACTGCACATCTTTTATTCATGTTGCCTTTTTGTGCTTCGGTCATTCTGAGGGCAGCTGAGTCAATAACATTTTAACTAATACATTTTTTTCTTACAAGCTGTAAATATGTATTTAAACAAGTGTTGCTTTGAGATTTTGCACCAAGGTTTTATTATTAAATGTGTAATCTGTGTCTCTTTAACAGGATCTCAGAGCACAAATGTCATCAAAGAGCTGCAGCGACGGAACATGTGGACGTCCTGAAGTAACAGAGATTAGATGGAGCCAAACCCATGGTAGATATATTCTGTTATATGGATGTTCTCTACATTCAGAAAACTAAACCCTTATTTTAATATTTTTTATTTTAAAAAATCAAGAGATTTGTTGTTAAACGTTATGATAAATGTGAACTATTTTGAACTTTTTATGTAGGTGATCTGTTTCTTTTGGGGCTGGTTTGTGCTCCAAAACTGCTCACTGTTAAGAAATAAGTCACAAATTGTAAAGCTCTTTCTTTTATGTTTTTATGTTTTACACTTAATAATTCAGCTGAGACAAAATTTGGACAAAGTAAAACTCACTATCTTGTTGTTTAAACAAGTTAAACACTTGAAACTGCACACATCTGATTTAAGTTTGGATTTTAAAGATGTAGTCTATCATCTGTCCATTTACTAATACAATGTTTTTACTTTCCCTATAACCCCAAACATCACCCTAGTCTGGTTAATAAACCATTTTAATCCTAAAAACCCTGAAGAAACTAATCATCAATGGAGTTTAATGATTGTAGTTTCACCCCCACTTGTTCAAAAGTCTCGACTTAATTTCCTGTCTGGATTTAGTTCCTGTCATTAGACCCGTGATAAGACTCTCTTGCTCAGACATTACTGTGTGTGTTCCCTGCAGGTGCGTCTTCAACTTTTAGTTAAAACAGTACCTGTCTTGCACCAAGTCCAACCCTGTTAGCTAAATAATGTATGCTTGATAGAAGCAAAAGAAAGTTAATGAATCCATGTTTTTCACAGCACAGCCGTCTCTCCAGATGATGAAAGATTTGAGCTGTGCTCACAGAGTCGGCTCATATCTTCCTCAAAGGGCAGAAAATTTAGATTCGTAGGAGTTCAGAACGAGCTGCAAAGATAGAAGTATAGTTTGACACACTTTAGGTATGCTGACATCAAAAACTCCCAAGTGTCAGCTTTTCCTGAACTTTCCACGACACTGAATCTGCCAGTGATAGCAGGCTGGTTTACAGTTGTGGTCAAAAGTTTACATACACTTGTAAAAAACATAATGTCATGGCTGTCTTGAGTTTCCAATAAGTT
>JARVJO010000155.1:11969954-11981759 GCA_031762555.1 Cynodonichthys magdalenae
ACAATTTTAAATAATAAATAAATCAATTTCAGAAATACTTCTAACAAACAACCTTATATCACAAAAAGGAAAAAAAACATTTTTCTAAATAACTAACTTGATAAACATTCAATTTTCTGTTCCAAATCCATTGACATATTTGAACATAGAAAAAAGAGATAATCAAAATTATCCAAAAACTAACCTTGTCGACTTTTTATCTTGTGATCTGACAATGATTTTTTAAGAACCTTATTCCTACAGCGTGGCTTCATAACAGAACAGTCCGAGATCTGATCTGAGCCGCCTGCAGTCCAGGCCTCGTGTCAACTGAAAACGTTTGACGCATCATGAAACAGAAACACCCAGGAAAGTTGGCCCAGGACTGTTGAGGAGCTTGAATCCTGCATCAGAAGGAAATGGAGCAACTTTCTGCAGCTGCTCTCCTCAGATCTTTAGACTGTTAGAAGAAGTGGGGAAACTTCTTGATTCTTGACACCATTTAAAAAAAAACATTTTGCAGCTGTAATTTTCCAGATTCTTAGTTTAAACATGATGTTCACTCTGTTTCACTGTGAAGAAAATATGTTTGAGGTTTAAATGCAAATCATTGCAAACTGTTATTTAAATTTTGCACATTTTTTTCAGTCTGGGTTTGTACATCGTCTTAAATGTTGCCATCTTAGGGTATTCTCTGTGTGTATTTTTATGAGTATTATCTTTATTGTGTGTGATCACCCTGAGGTGTACTTTTCCCGTTGTGGTGCAGATCTCTTCTTTGTCCTCAGCAACAGCAGCAGGCACCTGCCACTGAGATGGATGTGCTGTGTCATCACTTCCCTTGCCAAACTCCTCTGATCTCTGGTCTTCTCTCCTCACACAAACACTTTGCCTCTCTCTGTCACCATGTTATATTTTTTATTTTTTTTCTTTTGCTCCATTTCTCTGCTTCTCTTTTCCAGTGTCTAGCTTGTCCTTTAATCCCCTCTCTCCTCCATCCCGCTCAGCTCTCCACTCTCCCCTGGTCCTCCTCCTGCTTTATCTGGGCTCACATGAAACTTTAATTGTATGTAAATCAAAGCGCTGCAGAAATAATTAGTCTTTTGTGCTGCTTTAATAAGAAGGGTCTGGGCTGTTGAACTACGACAGGGTAACTGGCTCCTGCTCCGTCTCTGACCGCTAAAGCCACGAGTTAAACTCAGCTTTAACTCCGAACGGGGGGAAAAATGAATATTTTCAATTAAAAGAAAAATACTTTTAAAGATTTATTGATCTTTCTCACTTCATGAAAATCCATAAAAGTCTTGTGAAGAGTAAAAGTGAGTTTCTAAGATAAAAATCCGAGCAGATGGAAGCACAGAAGGTGCAGAAGTTTTTCATGTTCAGCCTAATATTTGATTTTGCCGAAACGTTTAAACTCTAAATGAGTTGGTTGCAGATTGGATTGTGTGTCTCTGGTGACGGTAACAGGAGACACTTTCATCTGTGCGTGCAAACGTTTCTTCACACTGCTCTGTTACACAAAGAAAATAGAATTAGTGCCGCTAATTGGCACATGGAGAAAAAATAAGATACAAACAGGTAAACACAGTGACTGCTGGAGATTTGAAACTATAAGTGATGTTAAGAACTCATCCTGTTTATTAAATGAAAGAATCTGCTCTTAAGCTCACAATCCTTTTAAGTTTAGCCCTGACTTACTTTCTTTTTTGGTGCTAAATTACATGAATAATATATTATTTTAACATTTTCTTGTCCTAATATTGAATGATTGCATTTTAGAAATGCTAATACACATTTTGAAGCTCACTAGCATCCATTATAATTTGTTACACACTTGTTTCACAGATTCATGTCAGGCTTTGATCAACGACTCTGAGTCCAGTAAGGTGAAAGAAAGTTCATCTTCTCTCTTCTGTATTTTTCTTTTCCCTCTTCTCTTATTTATTGTCTCCCACTTGGTGCCGTCGCTCTTATCCAACAGATTTTGTTGTGAAACCTGAAGAAACTGCTTGATTTCAGAAGACAGCTCATCACTGTCCAGTCAGAACTGGAGGAACCTTCCTCTCACTAAACATGCTTTCTGATTATTAGAAAGGCTGGCTCAGAGGCTTAACAATAGAAAGGTTAAAGACAGATAATTGATGAAAAAATAAAAAAGGGGAAGTATAACTAGGAGGAAGGAAGAGAGAGCTGAGAGACAAAAATAATTATAAATAAGATGAGAGGCAGCACTGTGAGCAGAAAAGGGAAATTGGTGATCAGGTGGGGGTGAGGCAGCTGAGAAACTAAACTGACAAAAAAGTGATTCAAGTATGATAAAAACAAAATACTTTAGAGGCAATAAATTCAGATGACTGAGCCAGGGGAGATAATAAAACTGAAAAATAACAGAAGAAGTCTGTAAATTGGTGCTAGTTGAGGCAGAGGTATGCACAAAAACAAGCAGAGGAATTTATTTAACTTCTACAGGGCTGCTTTTAATGAACGAGTGTAAAACAATCTGTCAAATCCAACGTGTGCTAGAATTATTTTTGCTCCAGCAAACAACTCTGCAACACCATTGAATTCAGAACCCCTGAACTACACCTGCTTATTACTTTTAAAGGTTTTTCCGTAGCTAAAGTTCTGCATTATTTATACTGTCGGGGAATCAGTTACAACACTAAAAAAAAATGGAGGAAATTTGCATTTCAATCCACACGATGAAGACTACTGAAGGTAAGCTTCACAAACTTTTCTGGCATTTTACATGTTTGGTCCAATCAGAGCTGCAGCAGATCAGCTGCTCCTCGTGACTGCACCAGACATTTAAAATGCCAGAAAGTTTATATTATCTGCACCTGTACAATAAGTTTCAGCAGCTACTGTGTCAGTGGTGAAAATTTAATCTAGCAATGCAAATGCAAACCAGAGAAAATATGATCTTGTAAACCTTGGAGAAAAAAAAAAACACAAACAAAACTCTAAAGAAATTATGAAAACAAGATGGGAAAATTGTGCTTTTTTTTTGGCAGTTTTCTTTATATTCAATATTTTTGTATTCAAAATACCTTGTGCAGGGTTTGCATTTGAAGAAGATTTAAAATATTTGGGTGTAACATATAGTTGATTGAAAATTACTGTCAATTTAATTAGAGAATTGGAATTAATATTCCTTTTATTGTCATTGCACAAGAACTACATCGAAATTTACAGACGAGCAGCTCGTAAATGCAGGGCAAAAACAGAAAAATTAACCACAATAAATGTAAGAAAAGTAGTAAAAAAAATCCAATACATAAAAAAAACAGCTTATGATATATTCAGGATATTAGAAATTTTGCACTTCGAATGTATTTATCTTGCACCAAACAGAATTGAGCAGAATCATTCCGGTTTAACTACCCTCAAAGGCAAGGCTAAGCAAATGTTTGACCTTTACTGTAAAAACCGTAAGGTCAAGAGAACCTAGAAGCCATGATAAAATGACGTGGCAACATAAAAACTGACTTAAAGAGCACAAAAATAAGATAACCTGAAACAACTATACATTTTATTAAGAGATGCACAAAAAGAGGAGGATAGCTGAGAATTGTTTTAAGACTGAAGCTCTGCAGTGTTTAGATGCAAATCAAAAATCATGCTTTGATTTGTTTTGATCACCATCATAATGAAGTTGTTTAATCTTTGTGCTACAATTTTTTGTGTTGCAGCTACAAATAACATCCTGCTGCTCGTCACGCTGAGAAATTACACTTGTTACCGTGCGCCCTGACAATAGAATAAATACAGATCCACATGGAGCGTAATGACTAAAGGACAAGACTGCTGAGTCATTTTACACACAGGGGTGGTGGCACTTGTTTAATCTTAAAGGTTTCTTCAGCTGTGAAATAAAAACGAATGCGAGATCTGAATTCAAACATCTCAAATGAATCTGTTTCTTGGAGTTTCTTGTTTTTGTGCTCACATAAATGAACAAAAGCTTATTATTTACTATAGCTGTCAAGATCTTTTCAGCATTTTGGCAAATCCAATCAGTGTTTCTGTCTTGAATTCTGGTCACAGATGGTTTAGAAATTACTTTTTCCATCCTGGTGTGATGTACCTCAGCAGGTGGGGGTATCACACTTTTTTCTCTCCTCCCACTCCTCTGGGAAAAGGAGAGGGAGGGAATTGAGAGCAGTGATAATGTGATGAGATGGCTAGAATCACTCTAATTAGGTCCAAAGTTGGACTCGTAGTATTTTTAGGCATAAAAAGCGATGGTGCGTTATAGAAAAGTTTATTCTTTGTTTCCCAGCAGGATGACAGGCTTTTTATATATATGCACAATTTTAGTGTTTGTTTTTATGTTCAGGTGTTGTGTGCCGACAGAGCTGAGTCAGAGTTCTGCAATATGTTCCACCTCATCATAATAAACTCTGCACTTTTATTAACTCCACACATTAGTGCCAATTAGATGCAATTATCATGACTTTTTGTGTTTGTAATCTGAATGAAAACATTTTATTTTCGCCTCTAGAAATCCTCAAATTCAATCTTAGCATTCCTGACATGTTTCACCAGCTCCATGAGCAGAATATATGATGACTAAAACCCCCCCAACATTAATTATTTTTGTGTTTTTCTACATCCAACCTTGTTTAGTCTTATTTTATTTATTATTTTGCTGAAGAGTAATCTTATTAAGAAAAATCTGTGACTATCATTGGAAAAATCAACTTTTATTTTGAAAGAGCCTCTAGCTACACTCAAATGTTCCTTAATGCAGGTTTCTGCATGAGATGTAAAGACATTCTTTTTCAAACTAAAAAAAATATATATTAATATACAAAACTGTTCAAAGTAAAGTAGTTAGGGTCTAAAACATTTAGACTCTCGTGCAGCAATACAGGAAGATTACTGTGCTCAAATAGGACATGATTTCTCAAACAAGACCATCAAAGCTTTCAGCTGATTGTCAAACAAGCCGAGGCCTTAAAAGCACTTTCCACGCTGCTGTTAAAGGCAGCAGTGATGCATCTCTGTTGTGTAGACTGAACACAGGTAGAACAGACCTCATCTGTGGTGACTGAGGCTGCAGCACCGCCACAATCAGAACATTACAGAGCAGTACAGATTCTGTGTGAAAAGGCTGACTGAGAACAGCTTATTGGTTCAATAACAAAATATGATCTTTGTAAATGATGCTGTATCATCGAGCACCTTTAATAATCAGCGTGCTGAGCAGCTGCTCTTTGTGTGTCTTAGAGTTTTCTTATGTAATGATCTGTGGCGGAGGCCAACCAGACTCAAACCTCTTATTTAAACTGGTGACACACAGAGCCTCTTTTTCCATTTCCTCTTGTTTTTCCTCCCCTATTTCTGGGATTTCGGCTAAAACTACACTAAAGCCACATGCGCATCTGCAGGCAGATATTTGGATTTTTTTTGTCTGATACTAGACTTTCTGCTTACCGTGTGAATAAATAAGTGTGTCGGTGCAACGTGAAGGCTTCAGGATGGGTTTGTGAGAGGAGGGATTCTTGTGTGTACACAAACTGAGTAAATGGAAGTTGCATGCAGCAAAACAACAGATGTCAGTCACTGAGGCAGTAATCAGGTGTTTCATCCCAACAGTGTGATGTTTTCCTGCATGTTGAACAGAAAACAGAGCACTCTACTTCACGCTGATCAGAGTTGTTATATAACAGATCATGAAGTGACCCGGGGTGAGCTCATTTAAAATGAAACTAAATTTTAAAGCCAAAAACAAATAAAAATCTGTGTGATAAACATTTAAAAAATCTAAAAAGACAAATATTTCCTGTAAACCTGTGAACATACAAGACAATTCTTCCAATTAGATTACCTTTAAATATTCAAACAGACACATCTGTCCGAACATCTGATTGTTTTTTGTTTCAGTGAGACAGCTTGAGGTTAGGCTAATCCATCATTTATCAGCTGCTCTAAATGAATGAAGAGACCTGCAGCTTGTTTGTATCCATGTTGGCTCTTACGCTGACGAGTGCTGATGAAAAATTGATCAAAGTGAACATGTGTGTTTGGGCCTTCTAACAATGAGTGGCAGCTGTGTTACGTGTTAAAACACATGTTCTGAGATAACTTATTTATGCAGAAAGAAAACGGGTCATATTGGACTGTGTCAAGGTTAGAAGACATGCAGTGTGCACACTTCATCTGTTAACAGGAAGATTTTTCACCTTTTTGTGCACATTTCACCTCTCTGTGCCAGAAGTGTCAGACTCATTTCCACTGAGGGCCGCATGAGCGTTATGGTGGCCCTCTAAGGGCCAGTTGTAATTAACTTTGATGTTTTGACAGCGTTTTTAAAAATTTTTTTTTTGAGATGTTGGCTGGACAGAAGTCAACCATGGGCTTTGTCTATGTGCATTTCCTTCACTTGTGTTAGCGTGTTTGCAGCTTTCTGTGTCAAACTGCACAGTTATAATTTTGCTTGCCTTAAAATAGATTTATGCAATCCTCTCTGTTGTGTTTCTATCTAATTTATTGCTTTTGCTGTTGCATTATTTTACCTGGTCTGGAGGATCAGACTAGCCAAGTTTACGCTTAGTCATTAAATTGCTGTCTGTTGTTAATAAAGAGACGTCAGCTTCATCAGTGTGGGTAAAGCCTCCTTCAAAGCAGGCAATTAACCTGCTGAAAAACGCCTCTCCTCCATAGTTTTTCCTTCTCTGTTTCACCAGCTCATCCAGCCTCAATTAGGTGTGATGTAAGCATTTTTAATTGTCCCCTGGGGGCAGAATAATTTTTCTTTTATCTGTCTGACTCTACAGTGTAGCGTGTGTAGGTGAAGGTTTTTGAAAATAGTCAAATGAAGCCAACGCTGTCATAGTTTGGTTAGTTAATCGCTCCAGAGCTCCTTGGTCGGTCATTTTCTTTTACATTTTATCTCAGAGTGCATAAATAAATATGAGATGTCTTTTTTTTTTTTTCAAATCATTCACCGAGACGTATTTAATCCCTGTCTGTAAGGACGCATTATAGCTGTTTGAATGCTAAATGAAGCAAGACCAGAACTGGGAAATTCTGATTAGCTCCAGAATTCATTTCCATATATCGAGTAACATCGTTGTTCAGCAATGCCACAAACATTAGTTACACAAAAACCTTGGCTGAAATTTCCGTGAACAGAAAGAGATTTGTGTTGACAGAAAACTTTGTTGGCAAATAGGTAAACTGCTTTTGACCAGAGGTGGTTTGACAGACTGAAGACCTCTTGCTCCGTGTTCCCTCATAGGACCTTGTGTTTGACATTGTGCTGCCAGCTGCTGTCAGATAAAACAAGCTGCTCTCAATGGCTCCTGTTCCTTTCCCTGTCACAGGTCTACAAGACTGGATCACAGATCCAGAAGAGAAACATCACTTATGTGACATGTATGAGGCTGTTCGAATCGTTTGAAGTGCAGTTCTGTGGAAAGGTTATGAACAATTATGTTACTTCTAGATGCTTCTTCAAACATTAGTTTGAAGAAGTTGCTTAATTCTGTCCAGCTAATATAAGAGATGCCAAGACTAAAGTGGATTGTTGACATCTTAAAACTCCAATCTCAACAAGGTTATAGTGATTTATGATGTTCTGTTAAATTTTACATTGTCATCAGTTGCACGTTGTGTGATTGTTTACATAGAATCCCAAGGTTGTTTAGGATTGTAAATAACAGTTGTAGTAGCAGCTAGCTGTAGCCCTTTGAGTGCAGCTCATGGTACTTCACACAGGAATATAATATTAGTGTTGTAATAGCTGTGTAATGCCAACTGTTCTGCAGTAAAAATGTTTATTCAACAGCTTTTACTTGAACCACAATTAAAATAAAATGTATTAAAATGGCAGTGGACCACTTCAGTCCTGGGCCACTAAAACTAACCATTAGCTTATTAATCTGACCAAACTTAAATTATCTTTTTTTATTTTCAAAGAACACTTGTTCAAAAGATTTGAAATATTTAAAAGTTTAGTCACAATTCATAAACTCTTTGTATCTGAAACTTATTGATTCATATCTGTTTTTGTATGAGTGTATTTGTATTTCTTACCATTTTAAAACAGTTTCTGGTATACGCACCTACCTTGTCAAGACCATTCGTACTTATGGGGACCAAAGATTGGTCCTAATATGGAGGAACTCTATATTTGAGTAAGGGGTCAGGTTAGGTGAGTATTTACTCAAAGTGTTCCACCTGCCGCCCGATGGTTCTGCTGTGTTGGTAAATCCCTTAGAAAGTGCACACTCGCTCGAGATCAGGTCCAGTCCTGGGCCACTGGGTCCTGTTTTTATAGGAAGTGCATGGTGGAGTCGGCTGTCCCAGTTGGAGACTGCCTGTTGGTTTGTATGTGCTGTCAGATGTAGTGGAATATGGCTGGTATGTTCCAGTGAGTGTAGGCGAACTGTTTGAGTACAACTGTTTACAATGGGGTTAATCTAATCAAATGTTTAGATTATTTAGAAGAGTTCCTTCTAGTGACTGTTTACAGTTAACTGACATTAGGCTTAGTTTTATTTTCTGGTTTAGATGTATATTTGAAGTATTAATATAGTGCTGGTTGGTCAGTTGTAATCTCTGTCACTGTGCTGTGTTATGTGGGCGACCCATAATGCTTTGCGGTTGGGTACGGGGCTTGGTTTATTGGGGTGGAGGGCCAGGATTGTAAAATTGTTTTGGTGTTTGCTGGGGATTGGTTTTAAAGTTGGGGCCCCGTTTTTGTAGTATTTTGTTTTAAATAATATTTGTGGCTATTTTGAGGTCTAGAATTTAAAGATGCTGGGTATTTTAGGCCTCTGCTTTGGAGTAATAATGTTTGTTTGGTTTAAGGTCCTGTTAAAGAGGATTATTTTATATATGTAGAAACATGTGTGGTAACGGTTTAGGGTTATAGAAACAACTGGAAATGAATGGAAGTGAAAGAACAGTTCTAATAAGGATAGAAATGCAAACGTGTGTGTGTGTGTGTGTGTGTACAATGATTTATATCTAAAAATGTTTTCTGATTGCTGCATAAAAGTGTCAGACACTCACTTAAAAATTTTAATCTGAATATCAAATACAAAAGAATTTAACATTCTATTTTGCCCTAAATTGTTCCAACAATCTGCTAGTATAAACCTACTTTTCTACAGTAACATACACATTGACATTTCTTACAGACTAAACACATTCAAAAGACCAGATGCCTTCCAGCAAAATAAAATTATTTTGTAAATGTCATCTGGCAGATAGATGGTTGGGAAAAAGCAACAAAAAAGGAATTATTCACATTCAGTTTGTAAAGTATGTTTGTGCAAATTAATCTTTTCTGCTTTGTTTTTTAAATTTTTTTCACTCAACGTTTAGATTTTACACTAATTCATTCCATCTTCACAGAACAAAACAACCAGGCCTTCTTTTCTACATATCCAGGAGCTGTAAAGCATCATGCAGCTGCTCACTGAAAGGCAACAGGAGAATTGTGTTCAGAAAAAAAAAGTGTTTGAGTATCACACAATGGTTGCATTTCTCACATCATTAAAGAGCTTACCTCAGCTTCTGTTATCTAACTGCAGTGTCAAGTTTAATTAACTGATTCAAAATCAGAAGAGCACAAATGAGTCATAAGTGGTTTTAATGTGTTTGTATCAATAGTTTGACAAAACAATGATTTTTTGCTAGAACATTTAATAGTTTCTTTTCAATCAAACCCATAAACAGCTACTGCTGCTGCTGCTGCTGCTGCTGATGATGATGAAGATGATGTCATTACCTCAAATTTAAAGTAAAGTTAGCACAAAAAAGAAGTAAATTTGTGTTTAGTTGTAACAATCTCTTCTTGGCAATACATCTTATACTGTTAAAAAGCCTGTTTTCCCAATGCCACATTTGTAAGGAACATGCAATTGTGGGATGAGCAGTAGAGCTGAGTGTGTGGGATGTGCACATGAAACATTTGCCAAATCTTCTCTTCCGAACAGCTTATTTTGTTTTTATTGATTCTCGTTTTGAGCTTCTGGTACCTCCAGGCGCTGCCAGTCAGGTGGCTGCTATAAGATTTATTGCCAAGAGGCATTGTTACAGCAAAGAAATAATCTGCAAAATACAAATTCATTTATTTTCCACCCTTTGCTGAAGCATTGTTGCTGATGTGGGAGTATCTAAAATGGTAGGAGGATCTTAAAGACTATGCAACCCCCCACCCTCCCCCCCCCTAAAAAAAAAGATGGGCAAGTGTCATATTGAGACATAGTCAATCATTTTGATTTTTTTATTCTTGTAAGTGTTCAATCATTTCTGGGATTCACTCCGGAGGTTGTAGCATCACTGAAGGAACAAGATGTGGCTCACAGCTGCACTCATGACCACCGCCACTCCTTCCATGCAGTCCTAAATCCAGCCTTGTGCTGTGAATGTTTGGGCTGCTGCAGTAGCTGACACCTCTGATTTGCTGCGAGGCCCCGTCACGGCCCCTTCACTCTGTTTATTATGGCTGTGTGTGTGTGTTCATGTGCACACATCTCACCCTGTCTAAGCCGTTTATCCATTTGCTTTTTCATGTGTGCGACTAATTAACAGGCTGTAGACCACACCAATGAGAAAGGCAGCTTTTTGCCACATTATTAGGATGTGTTCCATTTATGGAGGTCAGAAGAAGTTAACCACATCGCTCAGGGTTTGTGTGGCAGGGCAGGGCATTTTGTGTTGAGAGGAGAGAAAGGGGGGCTCCCCTCAAGCTGCACGGCCTCTTTCAACATTTATAAAGTCATAATTTGTAATAAAAAATGTTCTATTCACTGTTGGTGTTCTCACTCTGAATGACTAAGCAGCAGGCAGAGGCCCTCCTACGGAGCCCGCATGTTGGCGTGCAGTTGCCTGGTTACATGTGTAGTTAGAAAACTGCTATAACCTGTGTTTTCACACTCTCCGTGGAGATGATAGCTGCCGACAAGGAAAAAATAAAGTGAAGAACCTTGAGATGTGCCATCATGAATCATTTGGACGAATAATGGCAAATATTTGAGAACGTGAGCAGAAAGGAAAGCGGCGTTGATCCTCAAATCGCAGCTTCAAGCATAGAGTTGGTGTTAAGAGCAGCGATGATTCTAGTAAACTTACACTCAACACGTCCCTGCAGTACACTCACTGTTTTATTGGTTTCATTTCCACACAGTAAGGTCCATCTGAAGGTTCTGATTTGGTTTCACAACATAGCTCATTTGATTACAAAGGAGGCAGAAAACATTCAGAAAATAAACATTGTTTTTAAGGCAAATATGCACCAAGTCATGGAGAAATGAATTTAATACATTTGTCACAATACTCTAGTTTGCTGTGTGCACAGAATAACATGATATCCATTTTAAGTTCTGTTTTTCCTCTAGAAAAATAGTTTGAAATAAAAACTACACACAAGGAAATCGATATCTCTTGGTTGCATGAGGTCACAAAGCATAAAAAGTGTGTGGTTAACTCTGTTGATCGCCCACACTGCATGCAGAGAGCTGCACAACTCTCTGCTCCGTCACTCCTGTACATCTGCACATGCTAAGAAATGTGTAGATAGTTCACTTTTTAATGAGAATATGGTAACACTTTATAATAACTACCGGAATTGAGAACCACCGGTCTATCGGCAGAAAATATAGTAAACAATCACCGTTTTCCTCTGCAGTTAAACTGAAAAACAACTCGTGTTGTTTTGTTCACATCCTTGTTTGGTCTATGTGTTCAGATTTGTAACTTATATTACGATCAGTACGTGTGTCTGTAAGGTGACTGAAATAATCTTACCAGCTGAAACATCCTCTCTGTAATCGCTCCGGTTCTTTAGAAAACATGCTTTCCGGT
>JARVJO010000155.1:11997377-12020078 GCA_031762555.1 Cynodonichthys magdalenae
CATGGGCGACTCCATATCTTCTTTCTTAGTGATATAAGCAGCACTTAAAATTTTTATACACATTTTACCAGAGCAACCCTGTCAGCATCAAACTCACTTAGGTTGATGAAGAAAGGGAAATGTAAGGCTTTTTCTTCATCAAGCACTCGTCTCTGGAATCTCTTTATTCCATCCTTTTTCTTTTACCCAAACCCAGGAAAAACAAAAACAGGCTCAGGTATTTAAAGAAATGTACAGGATATATGTACAAAAAGAGTTGATGTTTGTGTTGAACTTTTTCCATCTCTTTAAAACATGACTCAATAAATCTGGAAAAGGGAGGAAAAAAAAAAAAAAAACGAAAGTTGGATTTGATATTTCACATTTTACACTCATTAACTAGTGGCTCTACTTGAGAGAATAAAAACAAATAAAAATAACATAATTAATGTTTATTGGTACAGATGAAACAAGAGGACTGGAAGAATGGAATGTTAACACGATTGCACATCTAGAACCAGGAAAGCCTGGAAGCTTTCCTGCCCTGTGGGGTGGGGGTGTGTGAGGTGCTAACCCCCCAGATTTTTTACTTTGTGGTGTCATACAGTAATAACCAACAGCACCAATAAAATGGACCTCATTGCTGAGAATCAGGCACCGTTTTCTTTTTTTTTTTCACTCGAGGTCCCTCTGTACAACAAGGAAGTGAGGGGACCGAACTCTGGTCAAAGCAGCTGCAGCTCTGCTTCTCTCACATCTGCCGACACGTAGAAAACATCCACAAGGATAAAAAATAAAATCAAATACACAAGAAAAACCTTTTTTAAAAAATAACTAGCAAAACAAAGCTAAAATCCAAAAATAGTAGTTAAAAAACTTGTAGCCAACCAACAAACCAACATCGTCTTTCAAGTTTTCACCTTGCATCGCTAACCCCCCTCGTTTAAAAACAAAACAAAAAAAACACCCGCTTCCTTAAATCGGGAGCAGAGAGAAACTTTGGGAAACTTCTCATTTCATAAAACTGGGGAGGAAATAAAAAAAAAAAGCCGTCTTTTTATTCGTCCCAAGTTCACAGTTGAGAAGGAGTTCAGTCTCTGAAGCAGGTTAGAGTGATGCAAGAAAAAGGTAACAAATGTAACCAATTCAGTTCTGGATGGATGGAGGGGTGGGAGGGCGGTGGGGGGGTAAAGGGTAAAAACGAGGGCCCGTCAAGTCTTCATCTGAACGTTACACTTAATGCTGATTCCAAGAGGCTGAAAATCACTCATGATTTAAACAAAAATTCTTCTTTCACACTAGTGCAAAAAAGACATCTTGCTTTTCTGTTTTTTATCTTTTTTTTTTTTTTTTTATAAAACAAGCTGTCACTAAAGGAGGAGTGAGTGTGTCTGGAAATGGAGACTAAACTCGAGTGGGGGTTCAAACAAACTGCAATTATAAGTGGTGGTTTTGGAGGCATTGATAGTGATTCCTGTTTAACGTGGAATAAAAAACAAACAAAAAAATCAGTAAGGGAGAGGCGGGGGGGTGGAGGAGAGCACAGCACACAGGGTGGTCCAGTGGAGGCGTCCCCGCCCCCCCTCCTTCTCTCAGGACACAGCTGCAGCCTTGGGCATGTGGATGGGCAGGCGAGCCAGGGACACCTCCACGGTGGCGCGTTTCCGCGGGCCCCGCTTGGCTGGCGACGTCTTGCCGGGACTCAGGCTGTGGCAAGAGTCCCCCACTCCCCCACCTCCCGCACTGAAGACTCCTCCGTTCTTCAGCATGGCCCGCCCACACACCTGGTTCACCAAACTGTTGATTTGCTCCTGTATGGAAACAACAACAAACATAAACGGGTGTTTTACCCCTAAACACAAACCCAGATAAAACATTTTTAGCAGGATGTAGTTTTAATTTGGTAAAATGAAGCTTAGATTTAGAAACAGTGGTCATGGTGACCAGAGTGTGAAGTCTTATGAGTCGACGTCGCCCTCTTGTGGACATAAAGCAAACTGAACGGTGATTATTTTACCTCATCGTATCGATACATCATCTTGAGGCCCCTGCAGGACTTGTGCTTCTCCACAAAACGCAGGGCACACTCCAGACAGAAAACCACATTATCTGTCTCCTGAACCACCTGCAGACACAAAACAAAAATGATGTGGCTGTGGAGCATCATTCAAATGGTGGTAGGTCAGTTTCTATTACAACCGTGTTGCTTTCATTTCAAGTCATTTGGGTGCTAAAGCTGAAAATGTGAGTAATCCAAGAGATATTTATTTTCTAACTATATGACTATAAATCTTTCCCCCACATTACATAAACCAGCAGGTTGACCTCTCTGCTCTCACCATGGACAGGTAGCAGAGGTGTTGACAGATTTGGCAGCGTCTCTCCAAGGACTCCAGGGCCAGCCATTTCCCGCGGGGCTTCTTGCGGCCCTCCCCGGGCCCCAGGTTGCCGTCGTGCGTGCCGTAACGGGCAGAGGAGAGCAAACCTGCCTTATAAAGTTCCTGACGTTGGTGCAACTCTATGTTCCTGTTGGATGAGAAAGACAAACAGGAAGTGGTTTAAAACAAACGGTAAAGTGAAAAAGACAGAGAGCTAACGTGACTGAATGTGCATTTGTTTGGTAAGTTTGACCATTTCAGTTTTTTTTTTATTCATTTTAAAAGTAAGTAAACTTAAGAATAATCAATTACGGTTACTGGAGTAAAAGTAAAATGATGACGTCACCATAACAATGCACGCTTTTAATTTGGTGAACATTTTAACTAAATTTAACTCGCGTGTTATACCAAGTAATGATTTTTTTTTTAACTCACGTTATATATTTGATCTAATTGTTAGCATTGTAGTAGGTATACATCCAATTCTTCCAGATGATTTTTTATTTCATCTTCAGTGTAGACATCTTCAAAGTCAGACAAAATGTTTATAAGGTAACAGAACCTTTAGGCTACGTTCACATTACAGGTCTTAATGCTCAAATCTGATTTTTTTTTTGAAATTTTTGTTCACATTTATAATTTAAATGCGACCATCAGGTTACAGAGTGACCCTGAAGTGATCCTTTACACAAAATGGATGCTACTCATGTTAGCATGTGTGGATTGATTTTGAAGCTGACTAAATTATTATCCACTATTCTTGTTTTATTTAATGTTTATATTTGATCTTGCTGCTTCCTGCCTACTCAGGTGCTGAACTGTACTTGTGGAACAGGAGCGACTGAAAGTACAAACAAAATCAAAAATGTTGGTAAACCACTGTTAGCATCGAATGCTGGTGTATACTCTCTGTCATCCAGGACATGGACGTTTAAAACAAATCGAAGCAACTGGAAACTACCTCCAGACTGCAGTCGCTTTAAAAACATCAGATGTGTAGACATTTGAAAAAGACCTGGGTTCAGGTTTGGAAAAAATTAAATGAATCAATTTTAAAAAATCTGATTTCTCTCTTTATCTTTCATTTAAAAATCTGATGCGAGTCACAAATGGGGAAAAAAACCTTTGGGTCCCTGTTGCCTCAGTGTGAGCATAGCCTTAGCTGCAGGTGTTCTTACCTGAGGTCTTTAAGTAGGGTGGAGATGGTGGTGAGGAGAAGGCCATTGTCCCTCTTAGACTCTGCTGTGGCGATCTGATACAGTAGCTTCTCCATGGAGAAGGGTTTGGCTATACAACGACATTTCAGATCCTGGGGGAAAAATAAAAATCTAAATAAATTTACACGTGTGAAACAATAAACTTGATATCTAAACTGGTCTGATGGTTTCAAGCTTTGCTCATTTCTACAGAAATCTACACCCACAATAAAACAGACAGCTAAATTACTCATTAAAAAAGAATGAAGCAAGTAAAGATTATCAGCTTCTGCTGCTAAAAAAGATCCAAATCTGGAGTAAAAATCAGTCAATATTAAGAGCAGCATCTGATTTAAGAACTGACCTTCGCTGCCTCATAACCCAGGTTCATCCAGTGCGGCGTGGCGAAGTGCACCGTCTCCGACACACTGTAGCCGCAACACAATTTAGAGACGAAGGCACCGGGGAAGCAGACCACAAACTGGCCACTCTGCTGCACCGTACGGTAAACCTTGATGCCTTCACGGCAAAGCACCTCTGGAGAGATCTGTGGGTTTAAATGAAGGAAGTGAAGACGGGTTGAGAAATGCAAAAAACGGTCCACAGCCGTAAGCAGAGGAAACACCAACCATTATGTTCTTCTCCAGCATTTCTAGTCCTGGGGTGCCATTGGCTTGAAGCAGTGTATGGACCACCTTGTCAAGCTTAGCCTTCTCCTCAGCAGGGACAGAATACCTGTCGAAGGAACACACAAGTTTAAACATTTTCGGCAAATTGCAGAGTTACGCTTCAAAACAGTGTGCAGACTTACCAAATGCAATCAGCACCAGTGTGTAAGTAATCAATATATGGAAGGCGATTTTGGTCTCGAGACCAGCATGAGGTAGAAAAAACCATGCCGATATTTAGCCAGGGAATGGTCACCCCTGCAGAAACAGGATGGCAGATTACACAACAGAAAGAAGCCAAAAAAGATCATTTGAGCAACTTTTCTAAAAAATACGGCAAATTTAGGGATTTAGTATGAGACTAAAAGGTTTGAAAGTGGGTTTTTACCAGGCACAGCACCCAGATGTCTCAGTATGGATCCAGCGTTGTTTGGGAGGACAGTAAGGTTCCAACCATGTCTGAAGAAAATTTTATCAACAACAATTTAAAATCACCAAGTTTCTACTCGTCTTAAAGAAAAACAAGTGGAAAGCAATGACTGGTGTCCTCTAGTCACTCAAACAGGTCTGAATTTTAGAATGATTTAATCCAGGCTTACGAAATAATGAGAGGTTCTTACTTTGAAAATGGCTCTGATTTTCCAGTGGGGAAGCCACTGCCATGTGTACTGCTGTCCACTTTTCCACAATGAACTGCCACGTGCGAGTCTCTGTGCTCCACAATCCTCCAGTACTCTTGCTACAAGAAAAGAAAAAAGACTGAATCAGAATCAGCTTAATTAATTCTCCTGTCTCTACATTTAAACCAAAGTGACAGAATATGTTGAAGACGTTAGAGACTGACCTCGACCTCAGCAGCTCCTGGTTCCTTGTTAAAGCACATGGTCATGGTGTTGCGGGCTATCCTGAAGAAGTTGGTTAAAGACACCGATTTCCCCTGCAACAACAAACTTAATTACTTTTGGAAGCGACAGCGTGCTAGGAAGAATCAAAGAAATAATACTTATGACACTCATTTATGAAAAGCCAAAATTGGAGGTGATTTAAAAAGAGCCGAAGCATTATGAGTCAAAACACTGCAGACGTTCATTATCTTTGTACCTCTTCAAACACATTTCTCTATCCTCTTCCTCATGAATCCTTCAACCACAAATAATCTAAGAACCACAAAGGCCTGGTCATAAACCACATGTACTTGTTTGTTTTCTTCTTAGAGTTTTCCATCAAGACAAAAAACTATGAGGCTGTAAATTAAAGCTGTTAAATAATAAAACATAAAGGCTACATTGTAAACACTGACAATCCCCTCTTCACCCCCCCGCAGTCAGAACAGCCACTTTGTGAGTGTAATCAAAGTTAATTATGCCCTCGACGTGCACTTTGTTCTCCTGATAGCAGAAGTGAAACCTGACCTCCTCCTGGAGGTCTCCTGTGAGGAAAAACCCGTCACATTCTGACAAACCTGTCCTGTCAGGCCGGTGACACGGCTTCTCACGTCATTACCTTTAATTCTATACCTCAAAGTTCTGCTGACAATATCTGTTTTTCAAAGGGAGGGTATAGTGAAGGATTTGGTTACAAAAGGAACTAGGAAGAAAAAAAAAAAAAAAAAAAAGAATCAAACGAGATCCAGATTTGTGCATTTTTGTGGACTTTGGGAGTGGATGTGAGAAAAAACCAAAATGAAAAAAAAAGATCTTTTAAGTAAAAAGAAAAGGGCTGTTTTGCCTCCTCAACATGATAATTTTGTGCACATGGTGTGTTTGAAAGCTTAAACTGCATTGTTATATTTGCACCAATGGCAGCTTTTGTGGCAGGAGGACGACACACAAGGTTAGCAAAGACAACCATGGGAAGACGACTGCTGGACTGAAGAAGCTAATAGGTGGGGGCGATGAAGAGGGCGGGACCTATAAGGGGGCGGGGCAGTGAGGGGTAGCCTTTTCTCTGACCTACATTTCTGCAAGCCAGATCAGCAGAGCTGCCAGCAGAGAGGCATGATGGGAAACTATCTGGGTGAATATACATGCGATCAAAGCATCTTAACAGAATATAAAACCAACTACAAGATGTGATAAAACCAATATGTGAACAGTCACTGACAGAGGACACAGTTCTGATTACTGAGAAAGTCTAAAAGCGACGACACATTTTCTGTTCAAACTACACAATCCCTGAGTGAAACTCATTTATAATGTCTGACTTTACATTAACCCCACTTCACTGTGAGGAAAACAACTTGTTTGGTTCATGTGGTTCCATCGAACAAAGAAGGTGTACAGTGTTTAGAAGTTGTAGTTTTTTGTTTGTTTTACTACAGAAATAATAAGTGGGATGGTTCAACAGTGAAGCGTTATGAGTCCAAAGTCACTTTTGTCGTTGGTTGATGATACAGAAATCAAACCTTTGTTGAATACTTCAGAGATTTGAAAGTGTAGCAGCAGTTCAGCTGCTCCTCTCTCATGAAGATGATGAAGTCAAAAAGAGACTTGGGTAAAATATTTATGAACTCTATCTTAGAAAAAGAACAGGTGTAAACAGTTTTTATACAGTATTTTTATGCCTGTGTGTGTCAGGGTGGATGTGAATCGGGGGAACGGGGCCAAAAAAGCGTGGAACACGGAAGTAAAGGCAGAGGGCCAATGAATGCTTGACCCTCTACTTCCTGCATCTTTAGAGCCAATAGTTTGAAGTAGTTTGTGGGTGTTTTTCAATATTGTGTCACATATTGTTCCTAAAACAACAACCTGCAAAATATTTACTATTGTTCACATTATTGATCAGTAAAACACCAAACAAACGCAATAATAGATGCCGAAATGCGAAAGTGTTTTTCTAAAATGTAATCTTTCAGGTAAACAAAACAAAATTCATAAAGAGACACTGAGGAAGCAGATTCAGACGCTTCCATGCTGTTCTGCTACTGTTGATGACAATAAAAGTTGTTATAAGCAGTTTATAACTTCACAAGGAAGAAAGAACAGGAAGGACTCGTACAAAAATTAGACACTAGGGGTGCACCGATTGTAGTTTTCTGGCCGATCACAGATCTTTAAAAAGTCTAACTTATCGATTCAAATTTTGTCCAATTCCGATTTTTTAAATAACTCACACTGTTGGGTGTTATAAGGTTATAATAGACCTTCAATATTCCAATCATTGAACAATACCCTTGAAACAATACAAACTTGTTTTAACTGGACATGGTGGATCGATCGATCTCCCAAAATGAAGGAGATGAGAGCTGATTTATCGGTGCACTCCTATAAGATACTCACTGTCCTCTTGTCTGTGTGCTTGAAGAGTGAGGAGTAACCACTAAGTGTTTTCTGTATTCTCACCTTGTAAATACATTTGTACTGGTCACTGAGAACGCCTCGGTCCTCCTTCGCCTCCTCCTCTCCATGCTGCTTGTCTTCCTTGCCTTGTTTTTCCTGAGCGAAGAGCCGGCGCCGGCCCGCTCTGACCTGAGCCTCCAGCTCTTTCAGATGGTGATAGACTCCGTTGGTGCGGTGGTTCCCCGTCGTGCTTCCTACGATCCCGCCCACTAGCCCGTTCTTGGGCTCGTAGCGTGGCAGCGAGAGCCCGCTGGGAGCTGAAGAATCCGAGAGACCTTCCAGGGGGCCCTGGCGCGACTCCAGGTTCTTTTTCTCCTGCATCACGTCGCTCAGCAGACGAAGGCGCGCCTCGGCGCTGAGCGAGTCGTAGGAGAGGATGTACTGGAGGTAAGCCTCCTGCAGCTTGGCCAGCCGGTCCTGCGCAGACTTAGGGATGCGCAGGAGGTCAGCGAGCTTGGTCCACTTCTTCAGGTCCATCACCTGCTGCATGCCGCCCATGTCATTGATGAGCTGGAAAAAACGTGACAGGTCCACTTCACAGCCACCTGCATGAAGCAGAAAACAAGTGAATTTTAAAAAGAGATAACATGAATGAAGGCAGTTTTACTAGAGCCTGGTTGCAGATTTCATGATGGATTCTGTCTTTTAGGATTTCTCTTTGACAAGTGGGTTTTCCCAATTTCTTCTTTTGGGGAAAATAATCCATTTTAGGTGTCGATCACAAGCTCCAGTTCCTGTCAACTCACAAGCAATAAGTACATCCTTTTCTATTAGGGGTGCAACAATACATGTATTGTATCGAACAATACAGATTTTTAAAATGTATTTTATCAGCTTGTCTTCTGAAGATGCTCTGTGTTGAAGGATTAGTGGATCTGTGTTCGACTGCTCCACCTAGGCTGCATTGTCGAGCACAGATCCACTGAGAAACTTGCTGTTTCAGCAACATTTCATTCAAAAACTGCACTTTTGAGGTTAAACAAATGTTTAAAATTAATTCCAATAAATTACAAGTTAAAAAGAGCATGGAAATAGCTCTTTTTTTTGTATCGAAAAAATATTGAACCGTGAGACTAAAGTATCGAACCGAACCGAAAATTTTCTGTATCGTTGCACCCCTATTTTCTATATACCAAAAATAAATTAGAGTTTGCATCATATCTAAACACCCTAAAAATGACCTCTGCCTCTTTAAGAACCCATACCGTTTCCGACACTCCCACTTCAGCACGTCTTCACAACAATGCTTTGGAGGAGGGGTGCTCTGAGGGGCAGGAACTCAGGTGCAGACTGAGCTCCAGGGAGGAGCTTTGTATTCACAAGCGTTTAGGCAGCTCCACATGGCTGCCAGAGGAGATTCAAGGATTTCTCAAAATGAATGAGTCAAAGCAACACTCTGAGTAATGTTTTTATGAAAATGATGTAAAGCTAAAAAAAGTCAATTTTGCTTAATATCCCCTCCTTTAACATTTATAGAAGTAAAGACAACAGACACACATCAGTCTGTTGAAAACACCAGCGTTCAGTCTGATCTCTGCTGCTTTAAAGAGACAAAAAAAGTGACTATAGTGTTATTTTTTATTTCCATCAAATCAGACACCTTCCATTGAGTATGCTGTAATTGTGAAACACTTATTGGATCACAGTTTTCTCAGAATGTGATAATTTACATTAATATGTGTAATCTCTTAGATGTGAATTAAGTAAGCTTAAATTATCTTTTTTTTCTAAACTATGTTAAACAATTTGTGTCATGTTTGGGAGATTTTATTTTAACTACAGTAAAAGCATAATAGTCAATAAAAAAAACATTTTATAATTAGAAACCACAGTCACACTCAAACTTTTAACTCCTCCCAGAGTTACAAATCTGTTTGGCAGAAAAATATCGCATCAAGCTAACAAGCTGTCATGGGAAAGAGGATAGTTGTTAAAACTGAAATACTGAATATTGAGGCAAAAAAACAAATGATTCAGATAGAAATGAAACCCTCTTTAAACATATTCTGTTCATTAGGCTTAGATGCAATAAAAAAAACTACTTCTTGTTCTTCTACTGCAAGTAAAATCAAAAGGGAAAGGAGAAAAGTCTGTTTCATCTATTGAATTCTTCTGAACTAACCCACTGCTGCTGTTTATACTTTTGTTGTCTCGAGAATAATAATTGTTTATAAAATCTGAACCAAGTTCAGGAAGTCATTTGGACGCAAAATGTTTCACTTTCACCAACAGGTGCAGCACGATCTCCTACACTGACTGCATTGATTTGTACGCATCTAAAAATAACTGCTACAAACATGACACTGCACATTTAACTAAAACAAAACAATGTAAAATCATATTTCAACAGCAACATGCATAAAAGCTTCTGCACAGAGCATCCAATCATACAGTTTCTGTTTGAATTATCCTAACAAAACTGACAATACTGAGAGAAAAACTGGGAAATCTGGAAAAAATACTGACTTTGCAGGATTGTTTCACATTTTTACTGTCAACTGAAAAATAAAAACTGGTGAAAGCCCACCAAAGGACCTCTGAAACCAATAAAAACAGCCATGAGTTCCGCAATAATTACAACACAGTAAAACTACAAACTAGCTGAGTACTATATACTTCTGATGTCCCGTATTTTTTTATCACCTCTAAATCTTTAAAGAAAGTTACATGTTTACAATGAGGCAGGTGACAGTTTAGAATTGGTTGTCGAGATTTAATTCACTCCAGTAAAATCAATGGCTCCTGTCCTCTGTGGCCGCCTGCAGGAAGAAGCTTGCAGCTTATCGTTTCGTCAATTCAAGCAATTTTCAGGGTTGTTTTGTTTGCTCATTTTTTTGTGTGCAACCGTGTGTGCGCCTGTTCGTCTCACTTACCAATGACAGGAGGCTCATCCATGGTAATGCCCTGAGATTTAAGGTGCTTGCGGATGCAAGCCAGCCGCTGCACATTGGGGCCCCAGCGTCGGCCCAGCATGTGGACCCTCTGCACTTGTGTAACGAAACGCATCTCCTCGTTCAGTTTGCACTCGGGCCGCCAGTCCTGCGGCGGCACCACGCGACACATGCCGGCCACCTCGGCCTGTTCCCTCACTGCATCCAAGTACACCAGAGGGTCCTGGAACTCCCTGGAAGTTGGCCGGAAGATGGGACCTTCGCCCAGTGCCGCCCAGCCCTCTGGCTTACTCCGCTGGCGATCCCACTCCTTCTCCTGCTCGCGTTCCTTCTGGCGCGTCAGCTCTTTCTCTTGCTCCCACTCCTTATCGCGGTCAGCGAGCCGCAGCGCTGCTGGTTTGACCTGTCCGGGGCTGTTAGTGGAAGTAAGAATAGAGGTTGTAGAGCAGGAGGAAGAGGAGGACACAGAAGTTTGTTGGGGGTCTGAGGTAGTGCTGGCACGACTAGGGTTTGGTGAACTATTGTGGCCTAATGAAGGTGAGGAAGAGGAGGAGCTCCGACCATGTGACCTGTTCTGCTGCTGCTGTGCTTGTCGTATCAGCATCAGCTTACCAGCTGATGCACGTTTAGGCCGCTGGTTCACTGGCTCCACATTGGCTGCTGGTGTAGAAGGAGGTGTGGCTTGTTGAGGAGGAGTAGAGGAAGAAGTAACAGGCTGAGTTTGTTTAGGAGAGGTGGGTGTTTCTGATACGTGTCCATTAGAAACCGGAGTGGTGTTTTGTTTGTTAGCTTTGTCTTCGTTGGCCATCTTCTTGCTGCTGCTGCGCGTCTCCAAATGTGTGGATTGAATTTTGGCCTTCTTGGCCTCGGCGCCGCTCGTTTTGGCTTTCTGCTCAACAACGGCTGCACTCACCGAGTTAAGCACCACCTCCAGACGCCGTTTGGAGTTTCGCAGTCCCTCTCGACCCGGGCACTCCACGTGGGCTTGCTGGCATGGCTTCTGGCCGTCCTCCTTGGCCAGGGAGTTGTGCCACTGCCCGTTAAGCCTGCCGTTGGGTCGGGCGCCGGCGGCCACGTTGTGCAGCCCGTTTGATAGTAGCACCTGTTTGCGGGTTTTTGCATTGCTGTGGTGGGCTGGTGCCGCTGCTTTTCCTGAGTTGGCCAGCCTAGTGCTGGCTGCTGGCTGGCTGTGCTGATTGTGATTGTTCGCTGACAATGATGCCGAAGCGGCGCTGCTGTGTTTGTTGCTGCTGCTGAGTTTGGTTTTCCTGCCCAGTTCTTTCTGTTTGGCTTTGGTGTAGGTGACGTGGCCCTTGGACACGGTGGCTGTGTACTTCTTCACAGTTTTGGACGGCAGTCGTAAGTCGTGGCTCTTTTTGGCACCACCGACAGCTTGTGCCGAGCCAGCCCGCGGCAGCCCGTTCACTTTTGAGGCCTGAAACAAGCAAAGTGAAAATACAATAAGTTAAATTTTATCAAGAGCTACAAATGTTTTCCAGAAAAGAAACAAAGTGGTATCCGAATAAACTCAAGTAAATTAAAAAAAAAAAAAGTCTCGTTGGGTTTTTGTTTTATTTTAGGTCACATTTGTGTTAAAATTTTCATTGCAACACAGATGGTAGCCGTTTTGTTTTAACTTATCCACACAGATTATCTGAAGTATCAAAAAAGAACAACCTGGTACACAGAGGAGGCGTGGGCGCTCCTAAACTTCACAGCAAAGAGGCCAGATTCACAGTTTGCAGCCATGTGATGAAGCTGAATTTGGCTGGTCAGACTAAAGCTATTTGTGGAAGGCTCTGTTGTTCATTGGGGAAACAATGAACTGTCTGGTTAACTATAGTTTCAAAAGCAGTTTGCTTTGTTAAACTTCCATTTACTGTCAATACGACAGCTGAGATTTGGATGAACAAACCAAAACCACGACATAAAGAGATAAACAACACTAAAATAAGCAAAGGGACGGAAAAAGTGGGGGGAAAAAAAGACAGAAATGGCTCTTTGATTTCAACTAACAGATGGTTGGACAGTATGAGGTCGGAGGTGGGGTCACTGGATTGGAAAAAAAATCCCATTTGGACGTTTAAAAATAGCTTTTAACATTCTGTAAATGCATTTAAACTGTGCATGCTTGTGAATTTTGGGAACAATCTTCCTTAAACATGTTAATGCTGGGACCAATTAATCTTTCTTTTATGGTTTCTAAATTTTGCACAGGAAGTAAGAGGAGACACTTTTAGAAATACAGCATTATAAAACCCTAAATTTAGAAAAGCCTTTAAAAAAAAATTGTGTTTGCTTTCCTCTAATCGCTCGGTGGTGCCCGTCTGTCTTTCTGCTTCAGACAGAAGAATGGAGGGAGGAAAGAAGAGATGGAGTTATCAATCACAACCAGGGCGCCACAGGAGGGGGGGGGGGGGGGGGGTGACAGCCGGCCCATTGACAGGTTTTTCTTTGTACGACTAGCGTCACACTCAAATCTGGATGTGTGTGCGTTCACATGTGTGTATTGTATTGTGTTTGTCTCAGGTGGCAGAGGCCAACACAAAGACCAGCCCATTAAAAGATAAGGGCGGACTGAAACCTAACCCTGCCTCTGTCAATCACCCTCCCCCCGTATGATACAACAACTTCACAGAATATATTCATCATGTGACGCTGAAGCAACCTGAAGGTGCACAAACATTTCATCCTTTGACTCACAAAGCTGTGGAAGAAGCTGCGACTCAAACTCCTGCTGGCAAATGTAGAAACATTACTAATAATGACACAAACTGTCCTAACTACTGATTTTATACAAATGTATCAACTTTTTAAATGTTTTGTAGCTGTTATTAATAAGATATATATATTTTTTTCTTTATTTGATTTTTAGAAATTATCTGAGGACTCACAGTTGGTGTTTTATGACTAAACATTCAGGATTTGCTGATTTAAACTATCGTCTTGTTCAGCCACATTGTGCTGATGAAGCAACTTAGCGATGACCACTTTCTGCCACAGGGGGGCTCAGCAGACCAGTTCTCATCTTCTTTTTTCTTTTTTTTTGTAGGGGGGGTTTCTGTTTGCTATTCACATTTATTTGGTCTGATGGAGAAAGAGGAAGAAAAGGACAGATGGACAAAATAAACAAAGAAAAAAATGACTTAAATGAGAAAGAGACAAAAAGAGAGAGGGAAAGTAAGGAGAGAAAGAAAGAAAGATTTACAACAAGGGTTTCAGCAGACTGGGAGAAACAATGAAGCTGAAAAAAAAAGAAAATCTGAACACAGAAGTGGAGGCGATTTTGGCTGCACGTGAGAGGAAGAGGAGGAGGGACAGGGAGGCGGGGCCTGATGACATCATGTGTTGCTATAGCCCAGCTGAGGCCTAGCAGGAAGACTTTTTTTTGTTAAACAACACACTACATCTGCAGGAGTTGGCTCGTAGAGGAGGAGGAGGAGATGATGCATAGAGAGAGACTGGGAGAGAAGGCCAGCTTCATAAAAGAAGACGAAAAAAGAAAATTTAACCCTTGTAAGGATTTCTGAATAACAACAGAGGAAAACAGAAGGGAAAGAAGTAAATTTAAACTCATTCTGCTGAAAATACTGAAAGAAAATGTTTCTAAATGTTAGGAACTTGTTACTAAGCAGATTTTGCTGTTTCTTGTCCTCAACAGTGATGCTTTAACACACAAAGCAGATTTCTCCAGTGCACTGTCCTGTTTCTTCTACAAACATTTTATCAAACCCTCCTTTCTTTTCCAACAGTGAAGTTCACATCTAGACTTCTGTAAAGTCTTTAAATTGTGAAAATCTTTGGGTCAAACAGCTCTGGTGTTTTTAACCGATTTGAATGTTTTCTCTTTTGAATCCTGTTGACTCCCTTCACAATACATGTATCATCATATGAGGTTAAATGAGGACAAACAAGGATAAACAAGTAAACAGGAGGGTCTTCCTCAGATGATGCAGAGTCGGCTAAACGATTTGGCCCTGCGGACCCCACCTGCCTGCGCCCCTGTGTAAAGCCGCTTCGCTGACACCCTCACTTTTGTTATTTCATTAAAATGAACAGAATCACATTGTTTCTGAAACGCTCCTTTTTGCGGAGCGTGTATTTTGTTGATACGAGTTATTAAATTAGCAAAAGCAGAATTGCTGTGAATTGAATTATGATAATGCCTTTATCATTCGGTTTTACACACACATACACACACCTCCAGTTCATTTTACGGCTACATGATCACTTAACCTTTTACACGACTGAGCCGGGATTTTCACAGCTGGTCATGTGTATAAATGTGTGAGTGTTATAAACACACATGGTTAACACATATTGTTCATGATAATTGAAGGGGAAAGTGAAGAAGGAGAACAAGCTGAGCGGCTGGAGCCGTGTTGTCAACATGTGAGAGCAGATGGGAAACTAAAAGGTAAAAACAGGATAAATAATAAAAGATGAGGACAAACAAGTCAAAACGATCACTCAAAATAAATTGTGAGTGAAAAAAGAAAAAGAGAAAGCTTCAGGGAAATAAAACACAAGTGGGGGAAGAGTCTGAAGTTTGCCTTGGCAGGCAGGCACTCTCATTGAGATTCATTGTTGCTTTTACTGGACAATACCAAGCACTTTAAAAAGCCTCAGCACATGTCCGAGTCTGCATTAGCAGCTGCTCAGCACAACAACAACAAACACTACAGGACAGAGGTTGGAATTTAACAGAGGAGGAGAGGAAAAAAGGATAAACGAGAAAAGATTCAAATTTAATGACAAGCCTTGGCAGAAAATAAAAAATGTTTTTAATTAGTCAATTTGATGCAAAGAAGGCAGTTTTCTTCAGTCCTTCTCTTCTTGGCTTTTTGTTCTGTTTTCTCTTTCTGGGGTTCCTTGAAACCTGCTAAGTGCCATGGAGAGGGAGGCAGGATTTCACAGCCCCTTGCCGGCACTACTAAATATAGCTGCAGTCGCGGGAGGCCAAAACACAATCATTACTCTTCCAGACACAATGGAGAGAGGAGAGGAAGCGGGAGATATAATAAGACTGCAAAAAAGAGGGATGTAATACTGAGGAAGGAAGGAAAAAGAAAAAGGCAAAAACGAAACGTAAAAAGGTTGTCGAACAAGAAAAGCACTGGACTGATGAAAATGAGTTTAAAAAAAGAGGGATGTAATACTGAGGAAGGAAGGAAAAAGAAAAAGGCAAAAACGAAACGTAAAAAGGTTGTCGAACAAGAAAAGCACTGGACTGATGAAAATGAGTTTAAGCTAAATATTTAAGGATGTAAATAAATGTTGATGTAATAAATTAATGTAGAATTTAAAATATATGAAACTGTATTGCAGTTGTAACAGACTCTTTTTCCACCCTTCTATATTCTACCTCTCATTACCAACTCATTAAATCCAAATAAAACACTGAAATTTCGCAGCCGACACTCGACCTGCTTCCGTAGCTCCTCAGCTGCTCTCCGTGACGTCATCCCGTACGCTGAGCCTCGACTGCTGGCCATGGCCTGCTGCTCCCTGGCGAGCTCCCGTGCCTCTGCCCGCTCGCTGCGCTCCCTCAGCAGAGGTGGAGGCGGCGGCGGAGGGGGTGGCAGTGGCGGGGCGGGCGCGTCCCTGCTGTGAGTCCCTGCTTTCGGCCTCGGACTCTCCCTGGTCCCTGCTTTGCTGTTGTTAAAAACTGGAAGGGAAGAAAAAAAAAGGAAACGCTGTAGACTCTTGTGATTCTTATTCCAAATAAAATAACTCAAACACACTTGTACAAGTCGTATTCTACAGTAAGATTTGGAAGGACCAGACTTTATTTTGTTTAGCAAAAACTTGCAGCAAATATTGTACTTTTAACAGAAATTAGGTACTAATACTAAACCATTTTGTGTTTAGCTTCTTTACTATAAAACCTATGATTTTGTTAACTTTAAAGAAAGTTTCCAGATTGAAGTTTTTATTTAAATGAAGAGTCCTGGAGTTTAGCCAGATCCCATCTAGGAGTGTATTGAACCTGTGCACGACTAACTTTTTAATTTATTTTCCATTCACCTCTTTAAAATGCACAAATTCACAACACAGGACCTTGTGTTCAATTTAATTCTAATAAATCCAATCAAAGCCAATTTGAAATGAGATGCCTAAGAAAAACAAAGTCCAGCTCGATTCAATCCCCCGTCCTGAGTGTGCACAAAGTGACATGCAAAAATAAAGAGGAAAAACTCCCTTTTAACAGGAAGACACTTCCAGCGGAACCAGACTCAGGGTAGGCAGCCACCTGCTCGGACCGGTTGGGGTTTCAGAGGGTAGGAACAGAGACAAACAAATGCAAAAACACTACGCCGGCGATACCTGCTATGAGAAAGAAAAACACAGAGTTAATGACTCCAGTAAAAGCATTTAAAAACACAGAGTTTGGAGATCAGAGAGAGAGAGATTACCCTTCTACCCAAGCACCTTAGACTTGTAGCAGATTCACCTACAGGGTGTCTTTGGGCAAGTTGAATATAAAAAATGTTTAAAGCCTCCTGAACCATTTGAGGAATAAGTTTTCACTAGAAAAACTGAATGATTGAAATTCCTAATTATCTTCATGTTGTAGCAAAGATTAAAAAATTGGAAGAGTTAACTGGACAAATCATTTTGGATCAGCATTGCTTGGCTCTTTGAATATCTGTAGAATGAAAAGATTACAAAAAGCCTGCCCAGAAATACCAATGCACTGAGCCGCAGCCACATTTCAGCAGTCTTTAGGCCGTGGTTTAAGGAATAAATGTCAAACATGTCATTACTAATTCAGTTTGAGAGTGGCCCAAAGAAAAACACGGGGTTTGAATTTGTTTTAACAAAGCTGGAGACAACAATAATCTGCCTCGTATCACAAGAGTTGGTGCTTGAGGAGAAAAGTGTTGTGTTGCAGAGAAAGCTGAACAACAACAAAAAGATTTGATGATATGCAGTGAGCCACAAAGAGCCAATAATAAAACATGGTGTCAGTAATACAATACACCCTACAGTAGACCTAAGTACACCTGTCATCAGGATTAAGCAATGTGTGGTTTGAAACTTCACAACCAGGTAGAAGCTCCTAATAGGTATAACAACCCAAAACAAACAAATACAATTAAAAAAAATGTTGGGTTCTGTGGAAAGTTTCAAAAGTGGAAGCAACATATAGACCACACTGTGCTTTTTCAGGCTACAGTCAGTCAGCTGAACGGGTTTTAACCACCGGGGACTCGACCACAACGACCAAGTGGAAAAGCCAGTACAAACACTGGAGTGACAAACTTCTGGCAAACATCTAACCCCTAATCACTAAAATATGCATGATTTAGAGCACGTATGAAAACGTCTTTATATTATTGTCAATGAGCCTGTTCAAAAAGGGCTTCGACTGCATTAACCCCAGAAGATGGAGCTAAGCAAGTCAAACAGTGGCAAGGCAATTAACGTACACATTCAGTAGCTCTCGTTTTAGCTTAAACGAGCCTCAATTTTAATTTTTATTGGGGTTTTTAAAGCACAGAGACCTTACAGTATACATATATTTCATACATATGTGCCAATAAGCACTTGTGAGCATCTGTAGGTCTCTGGGGGCTCGGGTTTAATGGAAAATGAGTGAAATCTTGACATTTTAGTGAGCTAATCATAAATCTGGGCCTAATAAAAGCTGGTAATTTAGCTTTGTCAACATGGCACATGGCCAAAAGAGAAATAGTAGTAGAAGGACAGAGCGCTCATGAATTATCAACAATGTAAGCCCTTACTTGTCTCTTTTTTCTTTCCCAGAATAAAATTAATCTTTTCTCAGTCCTCCTCGAAGTCAATTTCTTCTTTTTCCTCAACTGCAACCCCGTTTTCTGTCTTCACTTCCCTCCTGTGTCTCCCTAACAGCCCATAAGTGTTTCTCTTGGAAAGTAGCCCAAGCTGCATATTAAAGTGTCAGATTTGACACCAATTTTAATTCTGCAAAATACACCAAGGTGTGAGCCTGCTTTTTCTCTCCGTGTGTTCCTACTAACTAATGCAGCATAAATGCTGTCAACTCTGAATCAGTGGCTCACTCTTGAATGAGTGTGTACACAAATGTCCTTAACCCCCTCATCTCTATTGTCCTTTACAAAGTATATCGGCCTGTTTCCCCCTTATCTATTTATTTAGCATATCACAGAGAAGGCGCCAAGCTGCTTTGCAAACAGTGTTTGTGTACGAGATAAGAAAACGGAGAATACACCGTCCTCGTGCACGCAACAAGCCTGGATTTGTTCACACAGGTTTCACTCGCTCACTGTTTGTACTTCTTGTACAGTTTTATGTTTCAAGCTGCTGATACACGTGTTCCTGAAAAGGGATGAGGGAAACCTGTACGTATCAGTGGGTGTGTAGTGGACAGGCACAGTCAACGAGCTATTAGATGTCAGAATACAGTTCTCCTGGAGATCAAAGTATACAAATCTTGGGATTTTTCCATCTGTTTCTAAATCCCATTAGGCTCTTTGCTGTCGTCTCCACCAAATTCTGCTTAAGATGACGGAAGAAAAAAAGCTGAACAAAGCATTCACTTGTTAAACTATTCAGGTGGCACCTCTACAGACTAAGGAAGGGGAGAAAGTCATTGAGAAGGAAGTGGAAGAACTATGAAATCCAACCCTTGTTTTATTCAAATGACTGGATATGTCCACCAAGTCTGTGAGGGAGGAGGTTTGTTCAGTCGTTTTTCAGTCACGCTCTATGACAAATTCAACAAAACGTATACAATTGAACTGACATGGGACTCCATGACAATGGTCCACTGCCGGGCTCTGAGAAGTCAGTTCTTGTAGAACATTTTATGGATCTGAGAAGCTCAGAACGTGGACCGTTTCTAACCTTGTTTCCTTCATCTGAGAGACGAGAAGGTTTGATTAAAGCTCAGTATCTTTTTGGGGAGAGCAATGGGGCTCCACTTGTGAGGCCCCACTCATATGGGTTCTTCACCCATTCACCACACCATACAATTGGCCGATTAAGGACGTACCTTTAACAGATATTTGGAAACTAAAAGATATATTTGGACAATAAAAATCAGATTATTACCACCTTTGTTTGCTTGCATGTAATTTCCCAAATGTTGGACATCGTGTGCATTCATCTGAATGTCTTCTGTACCCTGAGGGGGACACATATGTTGCAACTGTAATGCTGTGTGTGTGCAGGGCCGTGGCCAGCTGTTACAGTGTGTGCATAAACACCTTGTTAGGGCTTAGTAAGCTAAGTGTTAATTGGGGTGGAAAAGAATTTAATGCACAGCTCTGCAGTTCCATGTAATTTGCCCTTTTTTCTACAGCTGAAACAAAGAGTTCAAGCAGGAACTTGCTTATGTGTGAAAAAGACTTAAAGCTCAGAAACGTGTCTTTGTCTATGACATCATGTCTATACTTTGAGCTAACTCTAGTTAATCCAGAGTTCCATATATCTTCAATTATCTTCTCTTCTCACCCACCCGCTTACCCTTTTGTTCTTTTCCTTTTGTTTCACCCTACAGTCCTCCTGCACCTGTTTAACTTCTGTTCTGTCTCCCCTTCATCAACTCATCTTAATGGGATCTCTGTGATGCTTTAGACTGAAAACAACCAGTCCAGTCTGTGAACGAGGCATACGTTAGGCACACTTTGTTCTGGGCTCGGGTCTGGTTCTTACCGTGCCCGTTGAGTGGCTGCCTGGCGGGGAGCTTGCCCTTGCGGGGCGTAGAGTTGCAGGAGGAGGAGGCCGAGGCTTGGCTACTGCCTCCTACGCCATGTGAGTGGACACTGCCACCATTTCGCACCTCTTCCTCCTCGTCCTCTTCCTCCTCGTCCTCCAGGTCCTCCTCCTGGGAGCTTCCAAAGTAAGTCATATTACTAGGCAAGGCAGATGAACCTAAAAAAAAAAAAAGAATGATCAGATATAGCTTGAAATTCTAAAAAAAAAATCCTTTATGAACACAACACAGGTGTTAATCTATTTGTAGATTAAAAACTTGTTTTTAATTCTAATCTTGCATAGCACAAATGGATCAGCATCAGTGTGTAAGTGCTGAAATATTAACATAAAATCAGAAACCGCTCAGGGGTTTGAAAGTAATGCTGATTGTGCTGCTGCTTTTTAATCTGTTATTATCCCAGCTGGTGGCCTATTGATGCTTTGCGAGCAGCTCTGAACAGAGTAGGGCCATTGTTACGCTCACTCACAGCTAAATGCACAAACATAATCAAGAACATGAGCAGGACAATATTAGAATGATGGCAGCCTTACTTGAAAAACAATTTAATTGTGCCTGAATAAGGTTAAACGACCTTATTGCAAGTTGCATTTGTGGAATCTAAGCTGACATTATTATTATTCATGCTTATTGTTTCTACAATTGTCGTGCTTTTATTTATCTTTTTTTTATTATTCAAGTATTAAATGCCACTGCACAACTTTGGAAGTAGTTGGAAAAAGGAAAAGAAGAATGACTTGTTAAATGTTTGTGTAGCTGGAATTAAAGCCAGAGCTTTGACAATGGAATACAAGCCTTCTTTTCCTCAGAGGCTCTAAACTATGACAGTTTTGAGACACACTGTATATTACGTACATGTGCTCAAATTTTAAATCTAGAATTGAATTACTTAAACTCTATTTTGCCGCTGAGCTAATCCCAAATCTGTCTTTTTCACTTTTCCTAAACAGGATTATCTTCAGTCTCTGCTTCTGTTGGGAAAGAAAGAATGTGCTCTCTCTTTCCGTTTTCTGTCAAAGTCCATAACTTTTCCTGTCATCTTTCTGGAATCTGGTATAATGTGAGCTCGAAGGAGAAGGATTGTGTTTGGCAGCAGTTAGCCTGCAACGTTACCTCGGTAGGCTGAATGTAAACATGTGCTCGGCCTCACAAAAGGTTACTGAGCCCAAAGCTGTATTAACAAAGTCCCATGATGCTGCACTCATAAATCAGAGTGCTAAAAGCCTCGCCGCAGTCCTCTCCTACTTTACTTTAACATACTTCAGTTTGCATCGAGAAACTGTGTAAAAACAAAGACCACAAAAAAAATGCTTTAATAAGACTGGAGATTTCAGCAGAACCTTTGTTCTTTGTTGTAATGTGCTGCACAAACATCAACATGATGTAATAGTTACTTTTTCCTGAATGTGATTCACAAAGTTTTGTTTAAATCTAGGTGTGTGTGTGTGTGTGAAACTGGATTTTATGAACTTGTGAGGCCTTTACAACTAAATCGATAGCATAGCTTGAGCAAGTACTGCGATTTTTATTACCCTTTTAGGGGCTTTAGTGTTTAAAACGCATTAATGGAAAGTAATGTGTGATTATAAGCCAATTAAAAAAAAATGTTAAGCCTCTGAGAAAAAGGCTGAATTCAGCTGGCCTGTATTAAACTATACAAAATACTTAAAGAGCATATAATTAGACTTAGAAAAGCAATCATTTAATTAGCAGACTTGTTTTTAAGAGAAGACTGAATGATCGTCTTAGATATTACACATTCAATACATATAAAGCCAATTAGGAGATAACAAAATGCAAGGACACTGGGGGAATGAAAATTTATGACAAAGTTGCTAAAAGGATAAATCAAATATATATGAGAATAAGCTGGAAATGAACAGGAAAAACTGTAAGACCAATTCATTTGGTCTGATTAAATAAAGACGTTTTAAGCTGAAAAGACCTCAAATCCCAAAGCTGATACTAGTTAAATCATCGTTTAGTAACTGGGATTGTGAATTAATAACTATACAATTTGTTGCACACACTTTTTACAGCCCAGCTCTGCTCAAAAGTGTGTATGCGAGAATACATTTACTCATCTGAATTACAAGTAAATCTAAGCTCTACTCAAAACAGAACAAAAAAATCAGCTTAACTCAAGGCTGAACTTGTGCAGAAACATGTTTGGTTCTGCAAATTCAAATCAACAAGCAAGAAAACATCACTTAGTGATGAGTATTCACAGCAGAAATACACCAGTTTGTTCCTCCCTCTCCGCTGTGCTGCAGCTCTAAAGCCCCTCCCTATACAGGGGGCGGGCTGCCATACGCTGCCTAGTAACCATAGCAACTGTAAGTGTCAGACAAGCATTAAAAAAACAACGCAAATACAATAGAAATAGCTATTATATGCCTTGTCATGTTTTCTGGCTTTTAAAAACTGATCTCAAGCACTGCAGCACACACACACACACACACACACACACACACACACACACGGTCTAGTACAGCTATCTTTATGGGGACCTTGCATTGACTTCCATTAT
>JARVJO010000155.1:12040597-12050665 GCA_031762555.1 Cynodonichthys magdalenae
GAACTGAAATTGAATTATGGAACTGAAAGTGAAAGTAGTCAAACTGAATTTTTAATAGACCAAAATACAGTTTCATATCAAATTAATTCAAATTCTAAACATTAAATTCAGTTTCAAAACATTAAATTCAGTTTCAAATCATTAAATTGAGTTTCAATTTAATGAAATTCCTTTTCAAACCAATGCATTCAATTTCAAGTTATACACGTTCAGATTCAGTCTGAGCAATTCAAATTCAGTTCCTGCTGGCACAAGTTTCTGCCCATACTCAGAGGAGGGCTCACTTGTTTTTTGTGTTTTTCCTAATTGATCCGAGGAGGACAGAACATGCGTCAGTCCTGGACTGAGCTGCCTTATGAATGAGGCTACAGCCTTCTTTTAAAATCCTACCTAAACCCCTCCCTATAGGTTTACAGCTCTTTGGCACTTTAAACTGAGGTTTGTCAGGGGCACATTGAAATGATGATGAGATGAACTTGTAAAAACAAAGTTACAAAGTCCTACATTGAGGATCAGGACAGACTGCTGTTCAAACCACCAACATATGCAAATACAAGGAGCCCAGACCACCTCTGAAGGTGGTTTGAGTGAAAACATTGTCAATGCACACAGATGGTCAAACCCATTTTTAGTGCTGCTCAATCACAATCCGACAGCTAAAGTCAGAATTTAGAGGCAAATGTGACCTGACTCTTTAATGTTTTTAAGTCAAGTTTTTTTTATAATCCATTATTGTTTTTTTATTTGTAGTAAAAACACGTTTCCTCACTTTTGCAACCATTCATATAATAATCAAACCTTTATCATTTTTATAAATTCTAATGTCTTGAAAGGAAAATTATGTTTTGACTTTAGCTAACAGCCTCCTGAAACATTTAAATGAAGTTGGTCCTGCAGACACCTGTTTCAAAGCCAGGTAGGCGAAAGCTTGTAATGACCACACTGAGATTTTGAAGCTACAGTATCAAATGACAGCTAGGAGAACTCAGGCAGGTGCTTGACATGCAGTGAATGGAGCCAGTATGCTCATTACAGAAAGACATCTGCTGCAGTCCAGCCCCCCGCTTCTCAACCCAGACTCCCCCCTCCAGCTTTACACTGATGTTTGGATGCCCTATTAATGTGTGTGAGGGGGGCCAGCGGCTGAACAAAACCACACACACACACACACACACACACACACACAACCAAGCGGGCGTGCATTGCTCACACACACACACCTGCCACCAACAGCAGCCGTCTGCTTTAGGGTGAAAATATAAGAAAAATAAGCCGATAGTTTTTCTGCACAAACAAAGGAGAATGAATCCAAATGAAGAGTTTTTGCAGCCAATGAGAAAACAAAAGCTTTAGGACACACCCTGATTTTTAATATAACTGGAAACTCTTAACCATAATTTATTGTAAGGTTGTCATTTCCAAGCTGAATGCATTAAAAAGCACATCATTTTCTACATATGTAATTCCTCAGTAATTTTTGTCAGTTATTTGTTATTCGTCTTTGAAAATTACTTATTTTTCAACAACATAATTAAGACAATAAAATCTGAAGGCTGGAAATAAACAGCTCATTGTTTTAAACTGCAACGGTTTAGAAAAACAGCATTTTTTTTTCAATTGATTAATTCCTAATTGTTTATAGCGTACTGTGCAATTGGGAATTCCGAGGTAGAAATTTTCTTGCACATTTTATACTGATTCGCCTAATAGGCCACTAAACTAAAAGAAACTTGTTACCAAATGAAATATTTGAATGTAAATTACTGACGGAGCAAAAGGGAGAGTTTTCTGAGGAGAAATCATGAAAATCTGACAAAGGGAATGCACACGAGCAGTTTATAAATCAGGACAATAAACAATGTTGCACTAAAACACTTTGAAATGATTTTTCCTAGGGTTGCTGGAGTGTATACAAGAGTTATGATTAGAGGGAGCTAATAAATTACAGAAAGAAAGAGAAGTGGAGAAAAAGAGGAAGATAAACCGTGGGTGCTTTCAACAATGAGCAGAACTTGAAAGAGGCCGGTCTCTTGGGTAAACTCCAGGAACCTCAAAATTTAGGAAAAGTCCTCACAACTCGGCCGCATTTGACGTTTATATCTATTGTGCCGTTTCTCATCAGACTCAAAGTTAGAGCAACGAGGACGAAAAATAAACACGAGATCAAAACAGAAACAAGTCTCGGTGTTTTTTGGGGTTTTTTTTAAGAATCTAGTGAGACAAAAACAGACTTTGCAACCTGTACAAAAATACACACCTCTTTTTTGCAGGGCTGTCCTCGCTGTATTTGTTGCTCCCATGCAGGCCCTGAAAGCGCAAGGACCCATCTTCTTTGTGGATGCCCTTTGACCCCGAGCCGTTCAGCTGCCCATTGGCCAGGGAACCTAAAAACACAAAAGGATAAAACAGTTGAGCGTCTGACCACAACCGAAGATTCATCCACTTGTTTAAAACCATTCGACATGAGGATTTAAGATTATTCCAAGTCATTTAATCATGTCTGGATTGTAACACTGCTTTTATAGGTTTTGTCTTTGGGGAATGAACGGTTTATCAGACAGTGTTAATAAAGCTCTTTGTTGTTTGTTCTTGATTTGCTGCAGTGATGGGGGATAAACAGTGAATATCTCTTTTGATAGGATTATAGAAGCTCTAGTTTGTTTGACGGTGCAGAAAGCCTGGCAAAAAAATGTTTCTCAAATGGAAAAAACATGCAGTTGTAACAATTCCAAACAAAAAAAAAAACAAAAAAACTTTTGAGCCAAGCACATCTGCAGTCAATGTTAAAACTGCAGCAAATCTAAAACAACACATTCGCAGAAAAGTCTGTCTAATTGTATCGGCACATTTCTTTCAGCGTCACAAGGCCCAATTCAGGAGAAAAGGAAAAACGACTTATTTGTTTTTCAATCCGCATTTTCTACTGCTGGCCACGGCTGTTGTTGCTCACCGACATAGGTGATGTGTGGCTCCTAACAAAGGTTTAAAAATAAATAAAAATAAAAAAAGCCAGAGGCAGTGTGAGAAATGGAGAGCTTTTCCTGGACTTGACATTCTCAGCAACTGAGAGAGCCCCGATTAAAAATTTAGCAAGCAACTCACACAAACAAAAGCAGGCACCTGACAGATTTTTAAATGAAAAGGAACAAAATTCAAATGAGGTCAAAGAGCGAGGCAGAAGTCAATAGTAATTAAGACAGACAACTGGATTTAACAGGTATCACAGGCTTGATTTTCTCAGGGGCAGTTCTTGTAATTCTTGAAAAGTGTCAGTCAGAAGCTTGTCGGACTCAAAGTGAGCAAATCAACTGGGTAGATTTCAAGCACGCCTGGTTACTGCAAAGAATAATAAAAAGGAGGCTAAGTGGATACAATGGGACGCTGTATTTTTATCTCTTACAAGTTTCAGCAGCTGCAAAGCTTAAAGATGAAGATTTAGATCCAGGAGAGATGATTGCAGCAATTAAACGTTTGACGTGTTTTACCAAAATGGCTGCAACTTTCATTTCTCAACGTAAGATGATCTAAAACTCTGGCATAAAAGACAGCAGAAGATACGCTGCCCTTCCTTTAATTTGACAATTGTTTGTGCCTTAATGGTGCTCATTAGACACAGACCGAAGATGACTCACAAGATTTCACCGTCGCACCCACAAGTCCTGTTCTTGATTACTAATTTGTCAAGCCTTCTGAACACACCTAACAAATTCTGTTTCACTGAGGAAGAATGTGTTACTTAACAGTGAGAATAATGATGATAATAATAATTTGACTCCTATTTAAAGGATTACAACAGCGGATCGCCGGTTAGAATAGGTCCAATTTAAATTATATCCTGTTTGTAAAGTTGCTACTGTTGAACAAGTCCAGGCACTGTTTCATCTGGGAAAGATGAAACTGGGAGTAAGTACAAGATCTAATGATAGCTCAGGAGACAGGAAGAAGATAAATGATTTTGGAGTGAGTAAAAAGACATCGCAAACATATGATTTAACATGTTTATTGCTGTGCTTTGAGCCAAATGAACACACACATGCACGCACATTCCCTTTATTGCATAAACACCATTCAGTTTGCTCCCACATGCAGGGCAGGTCAGTACCTGAACGCAGAGGTACATTCATCATTGCGGTCAGAGTTAGAAAAGGGCAGCGTGATGACTAAGGTTATTGCATTGCTAGCAATGCTTTAGGTTGGTACTGAAAAGCCTAAAGGCTGGGAAAACTACAAACCGGAGATGAATCACCACCTTATAATGTCTTAGTTGTCACGAAAAGCTCGTGTTTGTGGGCCTTTTATGAATCAACGGCTTCCTTTAAAGTCTTTTTGAAGTTCTCTCTCTCAAGAAAAAAAAGCACAATTTTATTAAAAGGCAACAAAATACGCAACTTAAAACTGTCAGCGCTTACAAATATCCATGAAAACTATGGCAACAAAAATGAAGCAGTTTCTGTGCTTTTTGAATCTGAACCAAATGCAGCCATAATCCTTATTTGAATTAGCTCCATGTGATCCAACAGGTAATTAGCAGCTTATTTTCTGATAATCTAAAATGAATTGTTTGCTAACCTATAAATGAAGGTTTGGGCCAACACCAGATGAAAAAACAACAAAAAAGTATTTTCCGGATTATAAATTGCACTTTTTTCATAGTTTGAGTGGCTCTGCAACTTATACTCCAAAATATACGATATGTTTATCCTAAAAGATCACATCCTGAGATTTGTTTTTTAAATTGTTCTTAAAAATCATAGAAACTGTTAAAAAAACAATCATATCACAGACCCAATTATTTAAATCCTAGCACTAAAAAAAAAAACATGCAGGCGATAAAATAAAAATAGTTGGTGCTATAACTAATGCTAAACAAGATTGTTCTCACTGTTTTTTTTTAAGGAATTTATTGATGAAAAAATTATATTTTAAAAGGGAAATAAAATTAAGACATTTGAAATCTTTAGATATAAATAATAAGATAATTACCAGGTTCAAAATTCTATGTTGCACAAAAATATACAAAAATATGTAATGTCGCTTAAGGGGATGTCATCAAATTCAGAAAGAACTATACTCCAAAAACAAGGATGTGTGATATAAGATGTAAGATTCTGCAGCTATTTTGTGTGTGCAAATGTTCTGCTATAATACAATGTAAAAACCAAAAGATGGACATTCTTAATTGTGCGACCATAAGAAAAAAGCTGATCAAATTTTGAGTAACTTATCAAATTCATGTGAAAAATGCTAAAAATGTTCCCATCTCAAATTCTGGACAGTGTTTTGCCAATAAAACCCACACCAGAGCGAGAACAAAACAGCTCATTAACTTTAATTGTGCTCAAAAAATGACTGACACACAATGTCACCAGAGAACACAAACAAACAAGAATAGGCCCGTTTCAACAGCCTCTCGTCTTTTCCCATCCTGGCCCTCAATCTATCTTCTCTTATTCCTCCAAAGACTTGTCTGACATATGCTGGTTGCACTTCAGTGCCCATTTGAGGGGCAGAACTGGGAATCCTGGAAAACCAGAGGACTTGGGGATGGGCGAGTGCAGTAGAGAACCTGGAAACCTTCCCTTGAACTCCTGGAGCGGCAAAGTCATAGCTGCAGCACGCCATCCCAGAAGCTGGTCCTGTGGGGGCGGGGTCTAATCAGATTTAGCCCTGCTTAACTAAGCCCATCGCTGCGCTACGTTCACCTCGGTGTCTCGAGAGCAGGGGGGGAGTTCACAGATATCATAACATGGCCCATCTTAGGGCTGAAAAGCATGAGTTAGAAGTAGAAGAAGAGCTGAGCTGTCATGACATTAAAAAGACATACAGTGATACAGCACTGGCTCTTTACTGCGCTCCTAAATACAACTTTAAATGCTTTAATTATGGAAATCAACAACTAATAAACAAACAATAAAAGAGAGTTCAGTGATCAAAGACAAGAAATAATGGTTGCATCAAAATCTTCTCCAGCTAAACCAGAACACATATGATGATTCAAAACTATCACTACCACTTTCCAAATCACATAGATTTGATCAGCAATCTGTATTAGGGTCGGGCAATATTGACATAAAAATTTATCATGATTAATTGTGGCATTTAGCTGATAACTGATATGACGGTTATTGAAAGACAATTTGGTTGCATTTAGCAGACGTGGCTTTAGTCCGTATATTCTAGCTTTCCTCGTACTACTTAGGTTTATGTCTGTGATTCAGGTAGAATAAATAAGTTTGTAGGGTCAGGGTTAGCTGCTTCATGCCACCTGGCCTCACATGTACACCTGATAGTGACAAAAACAGGTCATCATCAGATGGCATCAATTGCAGTAATTGCAAAGTGGTAAATATTAATTGTTGACAGTTTTACTGCTGCTTAATTGCACGTTACAATTTTGCCTAACCCTAATCTGTATTTATTAGGAGTGCAACAATACATGCATCTGTATCAAACCATTCAATACAGTACTTGAGGTTCAATACACACTTGTATCAAACAATACAGATTTTTTAAAATTATTTTCTCAACTTGTCTTCTGAAGATGCGCTGTGTTGAAAGCTCAGTGGATCTGCGTTCAACTACTTCACCTTGGCTGAATTATCGAGCGCAGATCCACTGAGAAACTTGCTGTTTCAGCAAACATTTAATTTAAGAAATGTACTTTTGAGGGTAAATAAATAATTTCAATAAATAAGTTAATATCGGCATAGAAATTTCTCTTTTTTTGTATCGAAAAAATATCAAACTATGGGACTAAAGTATAAAACTGAACCGAATCGTGAATTGTCTGTATCATTGCACCCCTATTTATGCATTTTCTCCATTTTAAGGAAGACTTTTTTAACTTTCACACTGGATTGTGGGTTATTGTTGTCAGAGTTAGCAGCACAGACACCAACCAATCCACTTGTGCTACACAACAATTCTTTAAGAGAGACTGTTAGTATAGCTTTGCCTCAGTACTGTTGGAAAATCAGCCAACTAAACTCAACTCTTGAACAGAAATATGGTATGATACCGGTATGTGCTTGCACACTAACATCAAGCATTGCCTGGTGATACCATCTGCTCTCTCCTCCAGTCTGCAGACAGAAAGGAAGAAGGTAAAGATGGTATCAAGTATTTCTTAAGTTGGGAACAACTACACTTATCTTTTTAGATGCAATGAAACTCCTGCATGTAAGAAATGAGAAGTATTTATACTATAAAAAAACAACATGGGGAAAAAAAGCTATGTTCTGATAAGGTCTGATTCACTGCTGGTATGTTCTGAACAACTAAAGAAACAAAAGCCCACTCCACGGGCGTGCCTGTATGTGGTTCTCCTCGGTTCAGCCTCGGTCAAATGTGTCTCCATTTCTGGTTCCAGCTGCACTTTCAGAACCACCTCCAGCGTGGTTCTAAGCAGGTAGAACAGAGTATTGAGCGCTTATGGTTTTGACATCAGCAAACTGCTGCCTGTGGATTGGCTGAGCCTATGTAGAACTTGCAAACTCCTCCAGCAAACTCTTCCTGGAGAGAGGTGCAGGAGACGAAAACATACAGCTTGAGCTGGACGGAGCCGTCTGAAATGAGCCGATATCCAGGGGAGGTTTTGGACAAACTGGCCGCCCACGGTTACATGTGCAGTTATAAACAGTGCCATGACAAATAATAACAATTAAAAAAAAAAGTCCAACTATCAGACCATAAAACCACAATGGCTGAAGCCGCATGCATTTTACTGGTTTATGAAATCAATAATGTTACGTATCTGGTATCCTAAAAGGGCCTTGGTTAGCAGTACATAAATAACCTGATTCTACTATTACATAAGTACAATTGACATTCAAACACTGCTTGCATCTCCTTCAATTTGTAATAAGAAAAAGATTAATTAAAGTCTATCTTACACATTTTGTTCAAGGAAAAAGGCATAATGTCCTAAAATAACTACAGAAAGAGTTATTCTAGGAAAACTCCTCATAGTATCCATTCCCACACATATTTCAAAGTTGACTGCCTGGCAAGATGATCTAAAATGGATAAAAATATGTTGCTCTTCCTTTCAAAATTGAACCTAACAACACAGCATGACACTTCACCACAAGCCAGAGCAAAAGCATGTGCGGTTCAGAAACATGACATCTGCTTTGTGTAAGTTCAAAGCTTAATCTAAAGCATCAAAGGCAAAGATGGGATCCTATAATGAGCTGACTCAGTTATGGATAAAGAGCAAGCAAGGACAAAACCGATGCAATCTCTTTCCCCTTACATGATAAAATAGCTGAACTATCCTTCTTTCAGGTACACTTTTTCCTTTGTTTTTTTTTCTACATTTTTTTTTAACCTTCTTTAACCTTTCCTCCTTGCTGGTATACTTTCATCTGTGCTCCTCGGTCCTGTGATGCCTTCACCAGAAAAGAATAGAGGTTCGATGCTCAGTTTTAGCTGCCACGGCTGCCACTCCGGCCTTGCAAGCTGGTGACATGGGAAATGCAGGCAGACAGCAAAGTGACAGCAGACTGAGTGATGAAGGGAATAACGTGATGTGCATAAAAACAATCTGAAGAGGAAATCTTGAAATGTACAGACCAACATGAAGCGAAAGTGGAGATAGAGAAATGAGCAAACAGAGAGCCTTCACTTCAGCCCCACATTTTCCTTGGCCAACAGCCAGCTCCTCCATCAATAGCACTCAGGAAAATGGAGAGGAAGGAAAGGATTGGAGGGGAGATGTATAGCAGAAGGAGATGGTGAGGTAGAAACATGGCTACAAAGACTAGCTACAGCCAGATGGAGAGCAAAAGAGGGAAAGTTGGAAGCAGGACAGGAGGAGAGAAAGGGAGGGTGGCGATGGAGGAAAACATAGGAGGGACAGTTTGGATGATGGTAACAATAGTTAAGAGAAATGAAGCAGAGGATGGGAGGGACAAAACAGCAAACAAAGAAATGGTGAGGAAAAAGACCAACAGATAAAAGCAGGAAGGAGGGAAGGGATTCTGAGAAGGGAATACATAACATAATCAAGGAGACTGAGCAGCAGGAGGGAGAAGAGAGACAGGAGCTGGCAGAGAAGGGAGTAAGCAGAGTCCTATTGATGTGTAATGAAACCCCGTATCAGGAGAGAGGAAAAAAACAGGAGGACAAATGAACGGAGGGAAATTGGGACTAGAAAAGGAGGGGAGCAGCGTGACTGGGATAAATGCATGCGTGAATGAATGAGCAGAAGATGGGAAGCAGGAGGGCATAATGTCATTTGTTAAATAATGCAGGGAAGGAGCACAGTGGAGATGGAGGCCTGCCAAGCATAAGGTGGAGGGAGGCAAGATGGTGCAATTGTTGGTTTGGATCAGAGAGAGAGGGCTGGGTGGGAGCTGAGAATCAGGCATTTATATTACAAATACAGGTTGGGCAAAATTGTATAATGTGCAAATAATCATCAGAAAAACTGTCACCAATTAATATTAAAGCACTTGGCGATTACTGCAATTAGTGACTTATGCAAGTCGTTGCAGTGCGCAACTAATGCTAATGCTAACCTGTTTAATCAGCTGAAACACTGTCAAAACTGAAGAGGAAAGCCAGAAAATGTGGACCGAGGCAACAATGTTGGCTACAGCCAACTCCTCCATCAAATGATGGAAACAAATCTATTCAGGCGAGAATCCATCACATACTAAGTTGATCTGTCTCTTACAAGTGCCAAAGTAAAGGCTCCTGCATACTCCCTCCGAACTGCCAAAATTGGCGCAGTTTCATGACGAAAATTGCGTCACTCGGTTCGCAGGGCCGGCGGGAACTCCCCTTCTCGACACAAGGCCCTGGCCGAACTGTTTCGCTCTCACCTCTGTGCGAAGTGTTGTGTGATTGGTCTGAATTTTGTGGGCGTTTTTGTTTTCAGGCGCTGCAGTTTGCTTCAATCACTCGCTTCAAAAAAAGAAAAAAAAGCAACTCGCTTCCAGAGCAGACTGTTGTACCAGGAAGCAGCGATTTATAAAGATAGTCAAATGGCCAAAAACTCGTGAAAGAAGATAAAACAGACATTTTGCACGAAGGAATCTAACTGATAAAACCTGTGGAGCTTAA
>JARVJO010000155.1:12050765-12065718 GCA_031762555.1 Cynodonichthys magdalenae
CATTTAGACTCCAGCGGGAGGAACCCCCCTGTAGTGACGTATACCGCAGAGGGAGGGGTTTTCCAGGAGCTCGGCACGGTGTGTCTCAGGGACTATGAAAGGTGTGTGCAAAAACGAATGCCGGAGCCTTAAGCGCTGAAAAGAGATAACGTGATAAATATGAAGAAGTTAGTTTGACTGATGACTTGTTAGTTTTATAACACAGGGTAACAGATTTCAAAAACATGCAAGTGTCAGCTATTGATCATTACCTGCTAAATGCCACGATTAATTGTGATAATTTTTTTGCCAATATCGCCCAACCCTATTAAAATAAAATGACGAAGGAGTGGTCAAGGACAGATGCAACAAATGTAGCTGTCTAGACCAACACTTATTTCTAATATATGTAAAACTTTGACCTGCTAATTTTGATTTATCTCCATATACTATAATTGCCAGCATACCATTTTATTTTTCCCCATTTCGGATTATAAATGTTTTATTTTTTTCTTTTGGAATTTAAAAAATATCTCTTCATTTCTGAACAGACACTGTATCATTTTGTATAAACCAGAATACAGCTCTTAAATCATTTGTTTTACAAAAATAAACCCAGCTTTCTGCAAGACTATGCAGTAGCAGCCACTAAGGAGACATAAAGCTACTTTAACTGAGTACGTATCATACTCACTCTCCGTTTAGTTTTGACAGGAAAAAAAGCACTTTGGGGTTAGAGAGATTATAACTTGGCTTAAAATACAACCTTTTAAAATCCTGAAATGCAAAATCTACGCAATGTGGTACTCCGTTAGTTAAAAGTGCCAAGAATCGGTATCTCGCAAGCATCGTGTTGAAACTTGGAGAGAGATTGAACGTAATAATCTACATGCATCAGTGTGAAGAAATGTAAAAGGGTAGTGTTTGATTTGGCACCTGGTTTGTGCAATCCATCAAAAAACAAGGAGAGAAGGAAAAAAAATGCGTCTGGTAGTTAGGCTTGCTCCTGACAGGTTTTATGCGGACAGAATTTATTTATTTATCTTAGAACAGAGCTTACAGTTCTCTCATACTGATGGAATTTTTTTGTTTTTGTCAATTATGAGAAATCAAATAGGGATAAAAAGATACAAATCTAAAAATCAAAAATAGAAAAAAAAGGGCAAAAATAGTGACATTACTATAACTTTTGTTGTCTACTGAGCAGCGATCTTTATTTAAGATATTTATCTTTAATCCAGCTCTCTGATATCTTATGACCATTATTAATCAAGAACAGACTTTCCAATAATAATTTGTTTAGTAATAATGGCTGTGCAAAGCGAAAAACTGTGGCGCATGTCTGACTTCCACACGAGCCAAGACTCTCTAACCCACACTCCTCTAAAACAGCAGGGATGTCCCATTCAGGATGTAGAGCTTGCTGAGCGTGATCCTCCAAAATGGCTGACAGTTTCACCACAATGTCTGCGCGGGATGAGAAACTGCGGCGCTCCTGCAGGCTCCAAAGCCTCGCTAACCCACAGCGCTCTAAAACAGCGGGGCCCATCTATTCAGCCGGGCACCCTTTTGTGTCGGTGTGGGCTGCTGTCGTTACCCCCAGCACGTCAGGGCCGCCGATGCTTTTTAATGAGTCATTTTTATTCAGGCGATAAGGTCAGCTACCCGCGGTGGCTTAAAAGGCCCCGACAAGCACTGGAGTGGCAACTATGTGATGCCAGACAGACGCAGAGAGATGCAGCCGCCACAAGGAAAGGGAGGGGCAGTCGGCCCAGGCTGAAATGTGAATAAATAAAAAGGTGTGAAACATAAGAGGAAAAAAAAGATACATATAAAACAAATGTTTTAAAATTTAAAAAAGGAAAAGTCTCCTCTTTTCTGTTTCCTGAAAAGCTGGGTGTGATCTTTAGAGGCTTCTTTTTCCTCTTGGTTTATTTCTTTCAGCATCTGATTTGTGTTAATGTCAGCTGAGAATAGCTTTTTACACACATGTGGTTTAAAAATCTGCTGTTGCCAGCTGAGGATCTTTTTATGCAAGAGAACCAGGGTCAAACACAGGCATGCTGGCTGGATTCTTGCACACACTTTTCTAGTATTGTTTAAGGTTTACTCAGCAAAACACACAAAAGCTGTTAAAGTAGCAAGGTTTCCACCTGGAACTAGATTTCGGACAATATAAATATCAACTCTTATCAAAGTTCTTTCAAGCACATGGTTCACAATTGCTCTCCCCTCAGGGCGGATGTAAATGTCCAAGCTGGAAAAGATTAACAGCACATGTTTTCCTGTTTGTGCCACTGCACAACCTCAAAGTTCTTCGATTTGACGAGTAAACTACATTTTGAAAAACAAGTGGGGAACACTTTCAGCTCAATGGCTCCTTTGAGGGTGGTACGCCGAGCAAGCGAAGACTAGAACTCCCAGATCACTGACCCACAACAAAAGGCAAACAAACTTCTTTGATTGTCCGTTCCAAGAACAAAACTCTGACATTTACTCCATAAAATCCTCACACAGAGATTTGCTGTTTTGATCATTTTTGTCAGAATAAAGACCAAGTCTCAAGTTTTGGTTTAGCCAAAACATGTAGCTGTATAACTTTGAAATTCCCAATCCAAGGGGGAAAAAAATGTCTGAGACTTAAAGCTTTAAAGAAAATGATCTCACATGTATTATAATCAAGACAGCAAGGACTAAAAATCACCAGCTACAAATAAAAATGTTTGAAGCCTGGGAAAAGTCAACTTGTTAGCTTTGTCTGTTTTTCATTTATGACACTGTCATAAATTAAAATATATGTAGAACAGATATTGCATAAAGATGGATTGAAAAAGAATAATATTTATCCTTCAACACAATTTTGCCCAGACTATTTGCAGCTACAGCCACAAGTATCACAAAGAACAAATGCTTGAAAGTTTCTTGAATCGCCCATTAAATTGATTATAAAGGTAAAGAACTGGATTTACCTGTCTACAGTAGTATACTCGGTCCTAAGCTTGTTGAAATGAGCGTCCCTATGTCTCATCAATCTGTGCATAACCCATGTTTAGACCCATCTGATTGCATCTTGTAGCATTTTGGTTTGTGCCAGTTTGTTTTCCTCCTTGGAGACTCTAAATAACCCCAAAAAGTTTCCTTTCCTCAGACATTCCAGGATATTTACTGGTGTTCAGCCAAGTTAAAGTATATATGCAAAACGATGCAATAAAACATCCCTTTAAGACATGGATGTGAACTCACCATTGGGGTTTGTGGTTCCATCGCCATCCAGCTGCCGTTTCTGTGCAGTCCTAAACTCTTTTAGAGAGAGGTAAAGCACCTTTCGCATCACCCTTTCTTCCGACCACGGGATCCCATCACTATCATCCTGTGAAAAGATCCAGAGGAAGAGAAAACATGAGTTAAAGCTGTTAAAACAGAGCACATGGAATAAGTTTGTGAAGGCTCTGAGAAACATTAGCAGGAGTTGGACTAGTGTTTACACTGAAAGCCGTTCTCCGTTTTGCTGTCCGACAACAACAAAAACGTAAAAGTGTGACTCGAGGTCAAGGTCAGGAAATGTTCGCCGACCAACACAGACGTCCACAAAAAAACAGCCTGTAAGTGTTCAGTTTTTAGCCAAGGAATGCACACTCATATTGTACCTTCTACCGCACAATGTAAACAATATAATGAGCCAGGAAAAATGTTTTTGTTTACAAGAGCTGCCAACAATGGCTGCAGCCAGTTAGCAGCAATGTGGAAATAAGATTATGCCTTATTACGCTGCCAAAGTAACAATAAAACAGGGAACACACAGTCGTCTCACAGAAGTCAATAAATAAAACAAAGTTTCAGTTTGATGAGGAGATCCTTTGCATTTTGCTGTCCATCTCTGACACAACATTAGCATCACAAAGCATTAGCTTGCAGTTAGATACAGGGCCGTGCATTAGCACAACACAGACAGCATCTCCCTATGCAATGGTGGCAGTATGTCACGGTGATGAAATGTTGGGAAGCAAATTAAGCATCATGAGACTGAGTTTGTGTCATTTCTCTCTTCTTGCAGAGAAAAAAAATATTGCTAAGAGTCTCAAAGTCTGACTGAATGTATTTAAAACACCTACTGCTCATATTGAGAGCTCATTAGAAAACTATTCTGGTAAAATAAGTACTGTTAACAGCTTCCTTAGTGAGCGTCCAACAGCAACAAGAACATTTCTATTCCCACTCTGCTGCTTACTCTCATTGCTCTGGCAGCTGGGTTTGATGTCTAACAACACTAATGACTAAAGGAAACGAATTAGACATAAGTAACAACAAAAACATTTTCATCAATAACAGATTTTATTTTCTTGTCTAGCCTCAGGATGAGCAGATATCAGTGTCTGAGAAAACACTTTACGTAAACTAATGCATGATAATTATTTGAATTCAGTGCACATTTCTGATTATATCAACTCATCTCTCAAAACACATTTTTCCCCTGTATTAGTCAAATGTAAAACATAAGGCTGATGGGAAAAGAAACCCAGTTGACTCAACTCGCCGTTGTCACATTGACACCAGCGCTGCCTATAAAAAAAGAAAAATCTCCAACGTGAATAAAAACAATTACAGGAAGACGTTTTAGTGTTGCTGTAATTACAGAGAACAGTCACAGCAGTGGAAAACAAAGACAAAAGAGCTGAGGTAACACCGAAACCGACAATAACAGGTTGAACATCCGAGTGAAAAAGAGAGAAACTCAATCTCATCTTAATATGATGCATCTCCACCAGCCAGGGAACAAAATGACACTGAAACGACTGTTGCTCCAACACCTTTTTAAAAATGCAGCTGACATGAGAACCTATACAGACATGCTGCCATTTATAGCAGCACCACAACAGGGTGTATTACAACTGTGTCTGAGGTTTAAATAGCATTTGTTGTCTTATATCTTTGGGGGATCGAACCAGCAACCCACTGGTTACACATTTCGTAAAAAGGCTACATGAGTGCTGAGTAACTGATCAGACTAAAAAAAAAAGGAGAAAGTTACGTGCAAATTCTGGTGTTTTTAAAGACTAAAATGAAGAAAACTCATTCCAATAAATAACATAATTACAAAATATCAAATTCCAGCAGAAGAAACACTTTTCTAAGTCAAATTTTTCATTACGAAACTTATGAAACTCATGCTTAAATGAGGTAATGTGTGTGAGTGTGTGTGAGTATGTATTTCCAGTGACTATATCTACCGTTTACCATAAATTCACTTGACCTCCAAATGTCTCAGCAGATAGAAAATAGAGCAACAAAACTTTTGTACAAATAAGAGGTCTTACTTCAACATAAACTGTAGGTGTGTCTCTGATGCATTTCTGCTTAAAAAAGGTTTATTCTGTTACTTACAATGGGTAAACATGTAAGAGTAGTGATACAAGTAAAGTAAAAAGTATGGTGTAGCTAAAACTACTCCCAAAAGTAAATGTTTTCCAAAACGTAACTCAAATGTAAATGAGTATTGTAACTAATTTAACTAGTTACTACCAGCCTCTGGTTGGATTAGACATCAGATGCAAGTTCATGCAATAAATCTGCCTATAAATTATAAGATTCGCTGTTTAAAGGGATTCTTTTTGTGCACCAAAGGTTTAAAAGAACTTTTTGATAATGGCTTTTCCTTTCAAGAGACTGAAACCAGACTAAATATTTATACCTTCAGACATTTCACAATTATTGACAAGCTGCTTCTCTGTGGTGCCTTTGTTTTTTTTCTTTTTAACTTCTTCAGCAGATAAAAGAAAAATTACCCACTGTTTTGATTTGAAAGTCTGCTCAGGGACTTAAAGTGTAAGATTTCAGAGCTTTAAGAGTTTGAAGCCAAATTTAATTTAAAAGTAAGTGTCTGCATATGCCCTGTGATGGACTTGCGACCTGTCCAGGGTGTACCCCGCCCCTCGCACTGCGACTGCTTGATATGGGCACCAGTGACCCTGAAAGGAAGAAGCGGGTATAGATAATGGATGGATGGATGCATATGATCGCGCCGATGTGCGTCTGCCTGAATACAGAAATATGAAACACATTAACTCAGCCAGACAACGCTTTTTATCTTCTAAAAAGCGCCATGTTTTATGTGGGCGCTCATTACACTGTCATACACGAGCATGCATGGATACATAATCACAAGTAAGACAGGCGTATTCAATTATGCTGTTTCCTCCTGTAGTTAATGTCATCTAATCCATTCTTTGTGTGAAATGTGTGTGCGCAAAAGCCTGTCAGGTAAGCCCCAATTACCTAGACAGCTCACTAGCATTCTTTTACTCATGATGTGGCACAAGGCCAGATGTACACTGAGACACACACACAAAAAACCTGACAGCAATTCTCTTAGTTGCAAATATTCTCACATATCATCCTGCAAGTTAATATACACAAATACCACACAGCTGAGCTTAAAGGAAAATAGTCTGCTTTCCAAAAAACTGACCTCAAAGTTTGTCTACATTCTTTTTTTCCCTCTCATATTCTCTGTGGTTTTGTCACAGTTGTTGGCAGACTGCCATAGATATTTCCTGCACTGTTTATACACAGCAACAAGTTCTGGATAGAGGGGGGGGAATCATATGAAAATGACAGACTTTTCACAAGGAAAGAAAATAAAAGCAACAGTAAAAGCTGTTGAAACCTAAGATCAGGTTAACAGACATTGGCAAACTCTGCTTAATTGCAAATTAAGTAATTTTTTGACCTGCAGGACCGGGCCTAGCCAATTTGGTGCGGCAAGATTTCAGGTGGTGCCCCCTGTGCGATTTTCTATACCTGCCCATACATTCACATACAAAGTTAAATATTTTTCATTTTTAAGAAACCAGGTTGTCCAAATAAAATAGTTAATATAATTTATTTGAAACAAAATACCAGGAGTCTACCTCATACCTGCCAAGATTTGCCGGCATCAATGAAAAACACCTGTTCATGTTGACTAGCAGCTGTGGAGTGAAGCAGTTCTAGGGGGGTCCAGGGGTATACTCCCCTGGAAAGTTTTGTAAAAGATCTTCTCAAATTATGTATTTCCCAGCTATTTGAAGAGCATTTGACTAAATTCTTGGGATAAATAAAACATAAAATCAGTATTTTATGAAGATAAAAAACTGAAAACCAGACTTTTACCTGAACTTTATCGGAGATCATAACTGAAACATCCATTATCCTCATTTTGTTTTTATTTACACACTTAGCACCAGTAGTTAGTCTTGACTGCATCATATGATACTTTTATCATAAAATAACCTTTGCAACTCATGTAGTAACAAAGCAGGTTGAGAAACTGACAGAATAAGTTACCTTCATAAACTTAACCAATGATTATTCTACAGAAGCTTAAAAGTATGTCTTTTTTTGTCCCTCGTGTGTTGAGTCTCCTATATGTATGTCACCCTTAGCATTTGCCTATACTGCCTATACCACGGGCCGGCCCTGATGGCCTGTGTAGTCAAGTCCTATTTGCTCACTTCTCCCTAAACCACAAAATCCAGAATTGTATTTTAGCAACAAATTTGTAAAATCTACCTCACAGCAGATAAGGAGGGCGTGACAGAGGAAGGCAAAACAGCTACTCAAATGAGCTACGTCACCAATATGCTGCACCACAGTATCTCAAATGTGGCCGTGCTTGTGTGAGTGCCTGCTCTGCTGAGGTATTACCCAATCTCTTTTTTTTTTTTGCGCAGAGCTCTTTCACACAGAATGCCACCTGGAGCAGACACATCTACACTCCAACCTGGTCCCAAACAGACGAGTGGAATTCCACTAATGAGCACAGGGATCTGTTCAGTGCACAATCACCAAATGCCTCAGGAACACTGTGCAGCTACAATCACCAGGCAACTCTTAAACCCAAACTATTTGAAAGCACACACTGTGCCTGGCACAAACAATCAAACCTGTTATAAACACACACACACACACACACACACACACACACACACACACACACACACAGAGAGATCTTTATCTTTTCCATAAAGATTATGTGCAATGTATTTACATAGCTTCCTCTCCTCCAGTGGCAGTTACTCTTGCACATTTTCATTGCAATCCTAATGAAATCTTGTAGCTATCCAATACATAGACACCCTGAAGGAGTGTTTTGCCAGCAACAGAGCACCAACTGTGAACAAAATAAAACAAATTAATCTAATGTTAAAAAGGCTGTCTGTAGTACGTCATTGATAACAGCTTACGACCTGAAGAGGATTAAAATTATCACTGCGTGTTTTGAAGAGTCCTTTATGCAAAACCGTTGAAAAAAAAAAAAAACACACATCTTAATTGTTGTATGAAGCAATGATTGTTGAAAAAATATATTATATAAAAATATTTATACAGGGACTTAAGATAACCAGCATGACGAATGGCAAATATACGGAATTTGGCCTGAAAGCTTAGAAACTATTAAAAAAATCTCATTGGAGTCAAAATCCAATCTGGTTTCTTTCATTTAGTGGTAATAAATGAAAATATCTTCAAAGAGCGTAGCTAACTGCCAAATTAGAATATTACACAGATGTTGATTCATTTGATACAATAAAATGTAGAAATAACAAATTGTCCTTTCAAGAACATCCTGAGTGCTTTGTGTTGTGCTCTGAACCTGAGTTAAAGGGTGACAGGAGGAAAAAACATGTCTATGAGCTGCTTTTACAAAACAGAATAAAACCTCTGATCTTACAGGAAAGTGTTTATTATTTTCTCTGATGGGTTTAAATCATTAATTATCTACAATAAATCAGTTAAAATATTCGTATGCAGATAATAGGGCTGGATTTTGCACATTTGCATTTCAGTGTAGCACGTGTAACACATACAAGGATTTTTCCATGTGTGTGTGTGTAGGCGTGTGCGTGCGTGTACACACACACACACACACACACACTCTGTTCCATAAATAGTGCTGCGCTGTTGCCGACTGTGCGGACGTCACAGCAAAGGAATGTGGGCCATGAGCCTCTGCGATCTGCTCTACAAAACGGCACCAAAATCTGTTATTCTAACACACATTTCCTCTCAGAAAAAAAACGAGGGGATGAGAAGATGGATAGATCGATGGACGGAACAGAAATATTATTTTAGCAAAGCCGAGGTTATTATATCCAGTAGTCATGACATTATTCCTCACATCTTTATCTTTCTGCACTCTTTGGTGAACACATGGGTCCCATATGACTGGCTACATGGATGCAACTGCTGGGAGTTCTCAAGTGCAGCAGATGACCAAGATAATAATTACCTAATTCCCAAGTATATCATTGCACAGGTCATGACCAGCCATTTGCAGATTAGAAAACATTTATGGCATCTTAATTATAGCCTTGTGGAAAAACAAATACACGTGCAAAATCTTGACAATACCACAAAAAGACCTAAAGTATGCCTGAGGGATTTCTGTTTCTTTAGAGTGGGGAAAATAGCACACAGATTAGAAAACTGAAGCACACTTTTATTCTTTAAAAAACAAATTTATTTGAAAGGTGGGAGCGTTTTTAAGCTCACGTTTAAATTTTGGCGATAGTTCACAAAATTTACCCTGGTCCTGACCTTAAAGCAGCATGAATCTGCAAACAACTAAGGCACTCACTAAAACCAGGCCAACTTTATCTATACGGATACACTTGTTTAGTCCCAAAATTTACATTCCAATCTTAACTACATCCTGGTCTCTGGCTCTTACAGATTCAAGCAGACCGGATGCTTAGCTCAGTTTGGAACTTCGTAGAATGGATGAAGGGAACAAGGTTTTTAGGGTTACCAGGGACAAGAGGCCCTATATAATCTCCTCATTATGCCACAAGCTCACTTCATTGGAATGTGCACTGCTACAGGGCCTGCTGCAATATCAGACCGTTTCAGAGCATTTCCATGTGCAGGAGACGAGAGTGTAAAGCTTCAAAGTAACTCATGCAATAAAATAAACAGCTTAAACCACAAACATTTTTCAAATGTTTCAGAGCATCAAACAATCAGCCATCACTTTACGATCACTGCAAATCAAGTAAACCAATCATCTTTTGTAACAATTGTTTGATTAGGAGAACATGTTTCTATGAATGGAAACTTCAGAGTGAACCAGATACTAGATGGTTCTATAGCCAGGTTAGCCACAAAACTAACCAACACAGCTTAACTTGAGGCAAGCATTGCAGCAAAATGCAGGAAAAACTAAAATCATGTATGTTTAGGTGCCGATGTCAAAACAGCAACTCAAGTTTAGTTTTTATCCTTTTCTTACTCTTTGTAGTTTGCAATTACTCTTGCACGCAAGATTTAGTCAGGATTTCCAGATATCTGTCCTCTTCTCAAAACATTTAGTCTTTCAAGTGCGTCTCAGATTTGCGAAGCAACCAAGTGCTTGCATGTGCCGCGTTCAAAAACTGTGATAAATTGCAGCACTTACCTCTGGACTGCATGTCGTGTGGGATGGCGGGGTTCTGGGACATCTGTAAGTTCTTTCTACAGAAAATAAACTAGGTTACACCCTCCCTGATTGGGCCTGCGCTAGTTGCTTCAGTTTCAGCTGGAAAAGAATTGTGGCTTTGTCAAAGAGTTACAAAGTATCAAGTCAGCAAAGTATTGCTGCATTCTTTTTTCTTCTTTTTCTATTTGTTTTGATTTCAGGGGTACTTTTAGTAGAATTTGTGACAAAGCACAAAAAGAGTTCAAGACTTTATTTCAGTTTCGGTGCCTGGCACTCATCACCAGAGGAGCCTTATCACAAAGTGCTGGGCTCAAAGCAACTGTTTCCTGTTTATTTGGTGCCAAGCATGCCAAGAAAGCACTGCAGAATTGTTGCTGCGGGAATTTTAAGTGTCTCTCGTAAAACGAAATGTTAAAGTAATGGTATGTTTGCAGTTTCAGAGCATTGTCGCCCTGGTTTTTAGGGCTCAGCTGAGGAAAATTCTTCAAACTGATGCAGGTTCAGAGAGCTGAGCCACGTCTGGTCTTACAGAAGACTGAAATACAGGCCTCGTGGTAGAACTGCGTGTCAAAATGTGCTATAAAGCAGTCCTTGTGAGTGTTTGTGTGTATTCTGATCCGACAGGTTGCATAACAAATAGCTCCATTTAAAAAAAAGAAAAAAAATACTGCCTTGTTTAACACACTCACACTCCAGCACTGTTGTATCATTTTTACTTGGGCTGCAAGTTATTGACCAGAGGTTTTGCTCACTGCACACACAAGCTGTGATCTGCAAGATCTTATGAACATTACATCCAGACAAGCCGTCATTCATCATGGTAGCAGTAGCAATGGCTGCATCTTGTAAACAAAAGTGTATTTCTAACCACCTCACCCCTGCAGAAGAAATAAATAAAAAAAAAAAGAACATTCCTGTTCTGCAAAGACAGATATAAAATGAACACCTTATCAACAGCTGAAGAAATGTGCTCTGTAGAATATTTGTTACAAATATACTTTGCTGGAAATTATATAAATCCATCTACTTTATAAACAATCCTGACAGGCCATTTGTTTATCAAGATTACTATCAAACCTCAATAATTCAGAACAGAATGTTGTTTATGTCGGCATAAATGTGTAATAAATGTGCATAAATCTGTGTAAAACATACAAAAATAAAAAAAAATAAACAATCTCATGCTGCCAGGTGCTTGATGCCACAAAAGTCCTAATATAGAGGTCAGTAGAAGTTATTGCTCTGTTTTGATAAATCCTATGGTTAGGGTTGGTTTCCTGAGCTATTCTTTGGTTGTGTTGCTATAGATGTAGACTGCTGGAGGATAAACTGACCACATTTCTTTACTCTGCTGCCACCTTTAGTCACCCTCCTCTACATGTTGTAGTTATTTCTATCAATCCCGTGTTTTTCTTTGTCTCTCTTCCAGAAGAAAATACACCTGGACCAGTTATTTTGTGTTTGTCTCTTTCCTGTCCTTTCAAACCCAGCCAGTCGAGGCAGATGGCCGCCTGTCCTGAGCCTGGTTGTGCTTGGAGGTTTCTTCCTGTTAAAAGGGAGTTTTTCCTCTCCACTGTCACCAATATGATGCTCAGGATGGGAAGCTGTGACGAAGTCAGTCAACTCAATCTGCTGGCTTCTTCAGACTGAATGTTTTATGTACAGCGCCCTGAGACGACAATTGTTGTGACTTGGCGCTATATAAATAAACTAAATTAAATTGAATTATTTACTAATAACATATATTTAAAAACTAGTCTTACAACAAAAACTGGTTTTGAATGAATTTGTGCTCTCTAGGATCATTAAATTAACTCAAAACCACCACCTGGTAGGCAGCAGCTCACTGACAAATTGTTCTGTTAAAATAAATATAGGGCATTTATTTTAGAAAGTGATGCTCTCATTACAGACTAGAAGATCACGATGATCCTACCCAAGCCAAAGTACACTAAATGCTTGCTGTGGCTGGGCGTATGCAAACATATGAGACACATTTAAAGCATATGGAAGACACTGTGTTACAGTGTGTGCCATGCCACAAAGCTGAAGCCTACCCCCACACGCAAACACGGGGAGGAACAGGAAGGCCGAAAGGGGAAACGGAGTAACCTCATTAGCCTTGTGCCTTGTCTGCCAGGAACAGCCTGCAGGCTTGTACAAATAGACTGAAAACTAATGGCCTCTGGTCAGTTTATGCGGCACCTGTTTGCTACTCAGGAAAGAAGCCATTTGTATAGAAGCAAGCTGAGGGAAAACACCTGAGGGAGATTTCTGCAAAGTCTTAAGACAGCCAGATTCAGACAGACTGTACAACTACATCTGGAAGCCAGTTAGGAAAGCCTGAAAATAATCAGTCCAGAAAAGGCACACAAGCACCATCACACTCCGCTCCACTTACAGAACAATAACTACAATGACAACAACCACAACAACCCGTCGCCTGAGGCTTTAACCTCATTTAGACCTAAAACATTCTGCACAGACACACACTGTATGAGCTGCTTTACTGGAAAGACTCATTAATTCCTCTTTTCACAACAAGCACGCTGAGAAGATATTGAGTGTGTGATGAGGACCACTACTTGTACAAACAGGCGAAGAGCCACACAGTAACAAGCAACAAGCTAGATCAATCCAAATGAGAACAACTGTGGAAAAAAGAAACCACTTCAGAGGCATTTCTTACTTGCTTGGAGACACCTGAAATGTTACAATGCGTACTTGAGCTGTGCTTGGATCCGTTTTTAAAATGTGACAAACCGAGAAGCAAAGACAGAACAAACAGCCTCCAGGCTTCCCTGTATCGCTTTCCAAGTTCTTTTTATATAATTAACGACCAAAATAAATCCAGTCTTCTAACCAGAAAACTTTAAACATGAGACATTTTTGTTTTTTCAGTCAAGCAAATTGTGTTTTCTATTTTGCCTAATATTACTAATTTGATATAATGGGGTTTTATGTCCTTTTAGCCAGACAAAAATTTGTTTTCTAGAGTCAAAAATGAACGTCTGAAAGTATGATTCATAGAAATCCTTTTCAGCATCCTTAAGCAAAGAGACACAGATCTCAAAACAGAATTTCCAGCCTAAAAATGGCATCACATCTTAGTTATAATGATAAAGCATCAAAATTCTTCATCATTATAATGAATATTACATGGCACAATGAAAGAAGGAAGAGTTAGAAACAGCTGACCAGGCAAAGGACAAATACTGGGCTTAAATGCACCACAACATCTGAATCTCTGAAGAGACAGGAGGGTCTTGTCTGGTCACACTGGGCCTGGTGCCGTTTGGCAGCTGTTGGCATCGCCCCCTCTGCAGCTGGTGGCAATATTAACCCAACTGTTGGCAGACTGCTGCTGGTGGGGGCTGAAGGAAACACCTAGTCAGGCCTGCCTTGTGGCACAGCTTTTTGTATGAGTGTGCATGTCCTGAATTGCCCTTCGCTGGTCTGGATGCAAGTCCACACTCGTGGTTAAGTCACTTTGGGGTCTGACTTTGTATGAATGTTTGCACACAGTGTGTGTGTGTGTGTGTAACCAGCCTGAGCAGAAAATACAAATGAATTGTCTCTCACAGTCAATGATATATGCTTATATAATATGGGAAGGAAATTGTGCCATCAGTGACTGAATTTCAATTGGTCAGACTGAATCTGTACTTGCATGGTTTGAAATTAAATGCATTGGTTTGAAACTGAATTTCACTAAATTGAAACTAAATTGAATGGTTTGAAACTGAATTTAAAGTTTAATCTGTGTTTGATTACTTTGTGGCTATCTCAAGAACTTGGACATGTGACACAAAAAACTGGATTTTGGAATTGAAATTGAATTATAGAACTGAAAACGAAAGTAGCCTAACTGAATTTTTAATACAACAAAATACAGTTTCAACGCAAATTAATTCAGATTCAAATTACTTAATTTAGTTTCAGTTTAGTGAAGTTAAATTTCAAACAAATGCATTCATTATCAATTTATGCAAATACAGATTCATTCTGAGCAATTCAAAGTTTCTTTTGAATTTCTCCATGTTCTACAGTGTTTCACAATTTCTCATTCACTTGTGCACATGTGCAATGTTTTATTTATTTATTTATTTATTTATTTATTTTTTTTTTTTTTTTTTTTTTTTTTTTTTTTTTTTACAGCCACAGACTAAAATTTATTGGTTCCAATGGGGGAGTTCTTGTATCTTGCCCAATGATGCCAAGTAATTCTGTTAGGAAGACAAATACTTTGTATTATCACTAGGGGTGCACCAAAAAATAGATTCACATCAGAATCGTGATTCTCATTTACAAAGATTCAGAATCGATTTAAAATATCCCCAAATCGATTTTTTTTAAAAATAAAAAAATAAAGCAAATCCAGTGGCAGTCAGCCTTCATTTTGTAACTACGTTGGGTATCCTGACGTCACCACGTAGCTCTTTCCGGAACGTATGCATGCGCAGAAAGCACCAAAACAAAGAGGAATCTACAAAACTGGAGGAAAGAGATTCAACTGGCCCT